>JADLZK010003673.1:0-21060 GCA_015847255.1 Hyparrhenia diplandra
CTAAAAGACCTGTAAATTTGAGAAGAACAAAGGGTTACTGTTGCAATATAAAGTAATATGTGTGACAATAAAGAGTAAAACAGCACACAACAATAAAGGAGACAAACCATTGGACACTGACGACTGCTTAAAGAACTAATCGTACCTAGATCTTCTCGTGTCTAGGAAAAGTCAGCAACGCGCATCAAGGCAGGCAGTAGCTAGCAGCGGCCGGCGGCCGATGTGGTTAACTTGTTTTCCTGTTAGCTAGAGTGATGAGGCTCTCTCTTGCCTACGCTCGCGTCGCATCCCTCTCCCAAAATCGTGTTCCAGACACGCCGCCGGCCAGACGCTGCCAAGAGAAAACAATGACGCTCACTCAACGCACTGAATGCATGCATGATGACGACCTGAGGACTGAGGAAGGAGGAGGTGTGGCATGGGGGAGCTCCATATGAATAAACCCATATCCACCGATGGACCCAGCCTATAGAGATCTTGCTCGATCTCTTTGAAATTTGACAGAATATGAGTTACAGAAACTACTAAAAATGCACTTGCAGAAAATGTAAGCATATCCTAGCCTATGCCTATCCTTATATACATAACAAACATAAAGGTTGGCATCATATGCCATCGTGGCAGAACAGAATGGTGAGCAATGTGACTCAGCACTTGTTCATGACTCTGCCATCACACTGAACTTTAATTCTTTTATGTCATGTGTGCTAAGAGGTACAAGAAGTGACAACAAGTACCCCTGCAAGAATCCGGCCGATTGTGGCGAGATCGCTCCGACATGCGTGTATGATTTAATCTTGGCTGAGGCTTCGGCCAGCTGATATTGAAAAGGCAAAGCTCTCTATTCTATGCGAAAAGAAAGTGAGGTACTGCAAGAAAAAGAGCTGCAGCCGACATGCAAAGAAACTTATCAGAGCTGCGAGCCTGTCTCATCTGCAAAGGCGGCACGAGCGGCAAGGCGTCCAGGACCCTCCCTTTGGCTCTGAATCTTGGAACTGCTCGAAAGCAAGCAATGCAGGAGCCTGTTAATTCAGGGTCCAGTTAGGTACGAGGTGGGTAGCCGTCCTGGAATATAGCATTGGCTCCACATGCATGGTACTAAAACTGAGTGCCAGGTGCTACTGCTTAAACAAAATCATTTGCTTCAGGATGCTGCCAGGTTACTAAAATCAGTCTTATTATACACAAGAAAGCTGCCACAGAGAATCAGGGAGTGAACTCCAGCCAATCATATTAGGTAGCATCATCAGTTTAAAAAGCAGGCTTTCAGATATCTCACATATATCCCTAGTAGAGTTCATGGTCTCATGCATCAGAAATTGCTGGTATTTATAATATATTCGACCTTACTTAGCCTAGGAGGAAATCTGGTTGTATCGAGTATTATAAATGTTGTCCAATCCTGACTTTAACTGCATTAGTGCTCCTTCATAACGAAGATGCCTAGCGCACTAGATGGTGCATTTAACAAATTCCTCCAAGATTCTTATAGTTTGGAGGCTCTAATATAATGGAGCATCTTATGGTAATATCAGACCCGAACTTGGACACTTTACTCTCCTTTTTTTCTTAGATTAATTTGTAACTATCACTCTATGTACTCCAACCATTGGAGCTTTGCTCAAACACAAAATCCCTCTTTGCTCCCAAAAGGTGTTGTTCATTAGCAAACCCCATATCACTGATGGACCAAAATCCATGATATCTTGCTTTTTCTCTTGAAATTTGATAGATGAGTTATAAAGGAAACTACTAAAAATGCACGCTAAAAATGTAAGCATATCCTTGCCTATACCTATCCTTATATATATGACTTAACAAACAGAAACTTGGCAGAACAGAATGGTGAGCAATGTGACTCAGCACTTGTTCATATCTGCCATGTTACACTGAACTTTGGTTCTTTGTGTCATGTGCTAAGAGGTACAAGAAGTGATACCAAGTACCAAGCAAGAAAAGAACTGCAGCCTCCAGCCGCTACAAAAACTAAGACGGGCCTTTCAGGATGCAAGGCGGCGAGCGGCAAAGGCGTCCAGGACCACTCCCTTTGGCTCTGAATCTTGGAACACCAAAAAAGCAACCAATGCAGAGCTTGTTAAGTTGCAGTGTCAGTTAGTACGATACAATGCAAAGGTGTGAAAAAATCAAATAAGAATGTCTTCTCCTATATGTGCAGCATGCATGCACAACAGGAATGATTGGAAGATATGATCCCTGATCTCAAAAAAAAAAAAAAAAAAAAAAAGGAAAAGATATGATCCTAGCTATAGATTTATAATATGCCAATGTATGTATATATGCATATATTTTTGGGTTGAAATTAGGTAGCCGTCCTGGTCCAATAAAATGTGCACAACCTTATTTTGCTTTTTCGTCAATATAATCTTGAGAAATAGAAAAGGGAAAAGATGCGTCCTTTTTTCGTTTTTTGACTAGTATGTGGAACTGTTGGGCTGGACATATTTTATGAGCATGAAGAGGTTAAAACATTCCATTGGCTTGGGTTTTCATGCGTCTCTTCTCTGTTTTGGAGTGAGAGGAATAAAGCTCTGGAACTTGCCTAACAAATGTCCATAAGCACGGTGACAGTGCATTTTCCCTTTACCATTCTCGTGCTGGATATGTTTTTTTTGAAACCAGGTTGAATTTCATATATGATAATAAGTTTACATCCCATCTTACAAAGACAACCTTGAAAAATTAAAAATTACATCAGGTCCTTGCAAGCGCCGGTCGTGCCCGTCGCCGGCGTCGGAACACCCGCAGCAAACCAATCTCCTATCCGGCGGAAACACCAGATATTTTATTTGGCTCAAGAGTAGTATATCGTCATCATGGCATACCTTACCATCGCTGAGCGCCCGGGCCGCCGAGGATGGCCATCGGCCATCACCTGCGCGCCCGAAAGAGTAGAGATCGGCCTCAAGAATCGCCCGAGGACCCCCGACACACCGGACGAGGCACACCCCGGGAGAAGTAAACCACCAAGAAAGGTGGGATTAAAGACCCAACCCGATTTCTTGGCGAGTCGGTAATCAAACCCTCGAAATCTTCACGGGCGCCATCACGGAGAAGGTGGGAAGGGCAAACTCCGAACTTGACGAGATCCGGCGAGCTCGTGCTCCTGGCCCAGCGGGCGTCGACCCGGCACAAAGTCGGGAAGCACGCCCGTAGATATCGGAGAAAGCCCTCCGCCCATCCACGAGTCGCTCGCTCGAGCGCCGCCCGAGAAGAAAGAACCCATGCCCGGCACCCGGCCACGGGTGTGCGTGGTCTATACCTGCGGTCCACGAGTAATCGTCGCGCTAGTGTGTGCAGCGATAGCCCTAGCTCAAGGGACAATGACACGGGATGTATATGGTTCGGGCGGATCGAGCTCCCTAGTCCGGTGTGATCACTATCCAGGAGCTCTCCAAAAAGGCTCGTATGGAGTCCAGCCAAGCGAGCGAGAGAGGGAAGCGGCTCCCCAGAAGTCTCTATGATTGAAGGCGAGTGCCAATATGGTTTCGTGAGGTGTAGTGGTGAGGCTACTAAGTTTTCACGCCCCTTCCCAGCGTAGAGCCATCCCACACTAGGCCAGGGTGGCGACATCGGGCGTGGCGATAGAGAGAGGAGAAGGTCATGGAGTGACGGAAGGTCGCACGACCTCGAGTAGTAGATGCAGGGGCGTGCTCGTGCGTGCGCCAGGTGCCCTCGTCTTGTGATGCGTCCACATGCGCGGATCCGATGGTAGAGTCCTGCACTGCTCTACTCGCCGACCCGAGGGTTGGATCTCACGTCGATCGGGATATGCGTGGCGCACTGTCCGGATGGCGCGTCGGGCTTGCGTCGGATGTACCCGGACTTTGACTGCACGGGAGCGGGTTGGAGCGTCGTGCAGTGGCAGGGTGAATTCCATCACCTTTTCATCCTTGTAGTCTACGCGGCGCTTACGGTGCCGTCGAGGCGAGTGGTTGGCCTAACTCGTGCGGCGACTGCTTCGAAGGCGGCGAGAGAGCGGAAAGACGTCCGAGCGAGTCCGAGCTCAAGCTCGTGCGAGGCGGAAGCGGTCGCGCGCGACCTCGAGCTCGTGCGCTGGCGAGGTCGGCTCCCGCCTCCCGAGCTCGTGCGAGGCGGGAGAACTACTACTGTTATAGCTCAGTAGGTCGAGCTTCGAGCTCGTTCGGAGAACCTGTCGAGGCAGGGGCGTGCACTGTTGCCGGCTTCGAGCTCGTGGGGCAGGACCCTCGAGCCTCGAGCTCGTGCGAGTCGGAGATGTCTCCCGGGCTCGATCTCGCGAGGTCCCCCGTGGGATGGGGCTCGGGCCGTCGTTTTGGCCTTGTAGTCGGGTTTTTGGCTGATTTGGGGACCCGTTGAGTAGGCATCCCACGTAGCCCAGGTGACCTCGAAGTGTTTGATGCTCTTGCCGAGGTGCTGTTCATGTTGAGTCGACGTCGAGGGCGAGTGGGCTTGTCTCGCCTTGTCGGTACACGGATCGATGGATGTTATCGGGCGCCACTATCGTCGCGTGGCGGTTCCTCGGGATTTGGAAGCGGCCGGCGTATTGGTAGGGCAGAGCGCGCCTTGAGAGTAGGAAGTTGGAGGGTGCTCTGGGTCCACCTCCCCCACGCCTTTCGAGGCGAACCGTGCTGGCGTCCCCATAAATACCGAGAGTGTGCACCGGGGGATGCATCGCCCTTGCCTCCCTCCGCCTCACCACCTGCGTCTGATCGTCTTCTCTCGTCTCCCTTTCCGTCGATGGAGGCGGCCGGTTCCTCACGAATGCCGAGTGGGTTCCTCGGCGCGAGGCGTCGTCGCCCGACGGTGCCCCGGTGGTTTCTCGTGCCCCACTCTACTCCCGGCCCAGGTGGTGCTCCGATCCGAGCTCGCGCTAGCCGTCTCGGCCTCTTCGCGCATGCCGGGGCTGAATGGCGAGGTCATCGATCTCACGAGAGCAGGAGAGCCCGAGGCGCATCCATGCGAAACGCGGGAACTGCGCTGGCAGCGCAGTTGGGAGTTTCTTCACTTTGATGTCGTCTTTTCATGTCGAGTTTCGCGATCCTTCCCTTCCTACTGTGCTGGCTTCGGGATGGCCGAGCGGACCGCCGAGGGAAGAATGGCGATGGTGGCGCTCGCGCTCGCGTCGCGCAGGCGGTAACGGCCTGGCGACGGCGCGCGTGCGACCGGCGCCAACCTCCGAGGTGGAGGGGTTCGCGCGCGAGAGTCCACGGAGACCTACGTCGATGGCGCTCGAAGACCTCAGCGTCACGGTGGGCGCAGTGGTGGCGTTATGCAACGTCGCCGCCCTTGCTCCCGCGAGGAGAGGACTAGACCCGCTGCCCCCTACCGGTGGTGCCGTCGTCGCTGGCGCCGCCCCAAGCTTTCGAGACAAAGAGCTAAGGGCAAGTTCACGCCCGGCGCATCACCGCCGATGTCGGCGAGCGAAGGGCAGAGATTCACGTGCGGCAGCGTACGTTCTTGATGGGACCTCTCATTTTAAAAGTGTATCTAGAAAGATCTTGTACTTGACTTGATGATGAAGATGAATGAGCAGAGTCCACACGTCTTTTAACTTGCTACGAGCTCGTTTAATGCCCGTCTCGCTCTTCACGCTTTTCGGCGCATGCGTGGTTGAAAACGAAAAAGCCACCTAGGTAGTTCTCCGCGCGTAGGCGCTCGATCTTGACAGTGCTTGTAGCGAAGTGCACCAGCCAGTGTAGCCCTTTAGCTCCGCGGAATGGTACATTCTCGGGGAGGCTTGGTCATCTCGTTCGTCCCCAGTAGCTTCCACCGTTCTCCCAGTTGAAGAGGTGACTCGTATTCGTCCCTCGGTTGTTGGCCCGGCGTCGATCCGGCCGGCTGTTTTGTCGTGTGGCTGAAGTTCGGCAGATCGTCCGATTCACCCTCGTGCTCTGCGGCTCGACCTCCCATCTCCTCGAGCTCGTGCTCGCAAGGCTCGTCTCTGTCTCCCGAGCTCGAGCTGGGATTGGAGGAACTCGGGGGCACCGCGAGTGCCACGGAGTGTAGCCGCGAGGCCTGCGAAGGCGTAAGTTCTTGCGGGGCTTTTAGATGACTCGGCGTGTGCGCTCACTAAATCCCCGTCCCCCTCACGGCAAGGATGAGCTCGGACCGGTTTTACCCGATGGCCGAAGCCGGCGCTCGGTGAGCTACGGCCCGGGTGGCCAGTTGGGTCGAGCTCGCTTTCGGGGCGAGCTCGTTCGTATGATCAGCTCGTGGATCGACCTCGTTATCGAGAGACCTGACCTCCCCGGTTTGAGGACTATGTAGTGGTATCACGAGGCTCGACACCTCCCTCGTTGAAGAGAAAGCCGAAGGTCGCTCGTTGTCTGGCCCGAATCAAGCGCGCTTCGGGAGAGGCGAGCTCTTCGGCGAGCTCGAAGCAAAAGCACTGGCCCGCTCCTCCCACCGCCCCTTACTCAGGTTGCGCTCGGGCGGCGTCGTGTCCCCGGGGGACCGACCTTTGACCGGGGGCGGTCGACGTAGCGACCGTGGTCACCGCGCGATCCAGATTCTGAGCTCTTGTGGGCGTCGGATCACGTGGTAAAGAGAGCCGTTGCCATACTAGCGTTATAAAAAATGACCGCCTTAGGAGTTACCGTTGTAAAAATGACCGTTGGCGTCATCCGGCTGTTCCGCTTTCGTCGCACGCGGGCGGCGTAACGGCAAAGTGCGGCTTCCGCGCGTGTGTGGCCGTTACTCAGCGTCGCTATAAAGGAGGATAGAGGCTGGAGTGGGGGCGGATTTACGCTCACCTTGCCCTCGCGCCTTCCTTTTCCTGTTTCGCCCTCGCCTTGAGATCGAACTCGCTCGCCTTCGGTCTGCCGTTCCGCCGCCCGTCGGCCGAGGAAGGATGGGCTCGCGTGGCAGCCATCGTGTCGGTCACGGGCCGTGCTCGGGGAGTGCGTCGGGCGCGGTGGTCTCCGCCCGGCGGAAGCGGAGGAGTGGATCGTCTTTGCCGCCCCGGAAGGCCGATGCCCGCCCGCCGGGTACATCATCTCCTTCGCGACTTTCCGGCGGGGGCTCGGCGTCCTTCAATGACTTCTTCCCACAGCCTCCTCTCTTCTGTGGGGTGGGCTGCGGCACGACGCGAGCGGACTCCTTCACCTCGCCTTCGTCCTCCTTTGTGAGGATGGCTCGGGATCGAGCGAACTGGGGCTGTTCAGCACTTCTTCTTCATCAAGATCCAGAGCTGCTCCGACAAGTCCCTGCCCCGATTGGGTGCGCCATGATCCAGGCGGGCGGGGATGAAGGCAGACTTCCCAGGTCATCGTGCCGTCCTCCAACTTGCAGGCGCGAAGAATGGTTCTATCTGAAGACGTCGAGCACCCGCTGCCGGCGTACACGGGAAAGTGTTCGGTCGTCGAGCACGATTTGGAGGAAAAGCCCCACCAGCACGTGGTGGGAAGGTCGCTGTCGTGGCGGAGAAGGTGAAACTTCTTCGGAGATGCGGTCCTCACGGAACCCTGCATCATCATGTTGTGGTTCGCACGGGGCATGGTGCCCGGCGAGGAAGGAACACTGGCGCTTCGGGGAGATGACGCCGAGCACAGGCGCCCGAAGAGACGGTGACTGCTCCGGTCCTGAGGTCCAATGACACCAAGCGATGGGTCGAAGTGGTGACGGGAGCCGCCTTCACGGTTTCACCTTTCGCGGGCGCCATCCCGGCCCGCGCTACCCAATCCGGGCGTGTGGGATTTTCTAAATAGTTCTTCTCTTTCCCGAGTCGTTGTCTTGGGTGTTTTGCCGATCCTCGTCCTGATTCTATTGCTTGTAGATCGGGAGGTAGACCTTCCATTGTCGCGACCCCCGCTCGGAGTCGGGCGGCGGCACGGGCACGGCGATCCCGGGGACATCGCCCTGGCGAGACTAGCTCGTCGACGGAAAAGCGCCCTCAAGCTGCTCGGGGATTCGGTGAGCCAGGATGACCTCGACAGGAACCTCGGCCTTGTCGGAATAAGGAGTCCATGCGAGGCGGTCGTGGGGCATCGTCGCCGACCATGGTGTCGCGAGGGCATTATCTTCGCGCCTGACGTGACGAGGGCGCAGGCGTCTCCCCGGGGCGCGAGACCGGGAGCTCAGAGGGAAGGCGTTACGAGCTCGGGGACGGCGGAGAGAAGAAGTGGTGCACATGGCCTCGGTGAGTGTCGGGCTCGTGTGTTGCGTCGTGCCGTTGTCGTGTTTTCAACTACCTATGACTCGTTTTACTCGTCTCTTGCTGCCTCGGATTGTCAGGCGATCTCAGCTAACCCGTGAAAGCGCACGAGGGCGGAGTCGTCATCGTCGGCGAGTGTGGGCGTCCGCGAGGGCGTGGCCGCCTCCCATGCTCCCTCGGCCCCGACTTAGCGGGAGGTCGGAGAGGGGCAAGTCGGCGGGGGACGTGTCAGCATCATCGTTGAGCACGGTCCACGCCCTTCAAGCCCGGGCGTCGTCGGCAAGCTCCATCGGCGGCTGCGGCGGTGGTGATGGGACCACCGCCTCTGCCCACGAACCCCGACGCGTCTAGAGGACGGCGACACTCGGCGTCTCGAGTCCCAGCGAGGCGAGGAGGGGATGGCTCCTGTCTCGAGCACCACGTGCGGGGAACGCCGGTGGACTTTGCCCTCGAGACCCGGATCACGGGGAGGCGGCGGCCCGGACCCCCGAAGCCCCGGCCGTTGGGAAGCCGCGCGCACCGTCATCGATCTCCGAGACTTCGGGACGACGGCGGACGTCATCTGATGTCTCAGCGGCGTCGGGTGAAGATGCGGGCGTCCCCGGCGGACCCGCGTCGTCGCCCGGGCGGGAAGGCGCGACTCTTGCGACAAGGCGCGGTGTGCGATTCCCTCGTCCCGCCATGATGGATCTGGCGACCTCGCCGGCGTGGTGGATAATCGCGGGAAGATGCCCTTGAGGGGCGAGGCGCGGAAGCGAAACAAATCGTCGTCGACGTTCCGACTTCTTCAAACGGGCTATCCAGGTGAGCTCACGCTGAGCCTTGCGCCGTTTGACTTGCGGAGCTATGGCTAAACCTTCCTTGTCGAATTATGCAACTTCATGATGGTGGTGGCGTGTTGCAACCTCGTCGTTTCGGCCTGCTGCATCGAACCTGTACGAAGTGGAATGACAGCTGGGCCTCGGCCCGCCGCGGAGGCTCGAGCGATGCAAAAGCACCAGGAGGTCGGAACGCAGATGGAGGCGCGTTTGCCGTGTTTATCCGGGAGCTGAGGAGGCGTGCCTGCCAAGCTCGCGAAGTACGCTATGGCGAACCCGTCGGGCGGAAGGGAGGCGGCGGCGAAAGCGTCTGGTAGGAACGTTGACGCCGCACACCGCCAGTGAGCAGCAGCGGGAGAGGACCTCGCGCCGTCGCTCGGAGAAGGCGACAGCGGAGGGCAAGGAGCTCAAGGTCTCCACACCGCCGTGCGCGTCGAGTTGCCCTTGCTTTCGAAGGAAAGGAGACCGCGGAGAGATGCTCCAACCAGCGCAAGCCTTGAAGGTGAGAGGCTTCTCTTCCGGGTTTCCGTTTCATCTTCTGTCGAGTCAGAAGGGTTGGCGTCGTGTGGGGTAGTCTTTGACCGGGATGGCGACTTCGACGTCAATTTCCCAGGCCTCGGAGAATGGAGGGATCAGGATCGGATGGAGAAGACCACTAGTTCGCGGAGTCAACGAGGGACTTGTACCGACAACATAATGTAAGGGGATCTTTTCCTTTCTTTCCTCCGTATGGACTCATGTCCTGATTTTTGTCTTACTTGCGGTCGAGAAGGAAGAAGACCTCAACTTGACCCGGCAGCTTGGCGACAAAGGACCGAGCTGCGCCCACTCTGGAGACCGACCTCAAGCACACTCAGCTGGAGCTGCGGACCCAGGAGGCGAGCTCCCGAAAGAGAACCGACGAGCTCAAGGTCGCAGAGGACGAGCTCCAACTCCAGGTCGGGGCGCTCGAGGCCGGGAAGGAGCTCTCGGGCGTCAAGCGCATTTGGGGGGCCGGGGCCTCCGCGGAGAAGAACCGCCAGCGAGCGGAACAGGCTCGTGCTCGACGTTTGGGCGGTCATGACAACCTCGTCGTCGAGGAGGGTCGAGGACCCAGCCCACCGAGGTTCTCCTTGTCCCGAACACGGTGGGGGAGCGCCCGCCGTCTTGTCCACAAGGGGTAGAGGCGTCATTCTTGCTCCTGCAAGATCAACTGGAAGATCGTCGGCGAGGGGGCCGAAGGTGGATCGAGGACTTTGATGTGGTGGTCGAGAAGCCGAGAGCCAACGCGGTGGCTCGCGGATGACCACCCCGACGACCTCGCGGTCGACAAGCTCGGGTCTTCGTCGGCTCCCCGGGTGTCGAGCCCCGGCTGGCACGGGACGTTCAGCGAGGAGCAGCTTGGAGATGACTCCCCTGCTTGGGAGAGAAAGCATAGGGATAGGAGTGGGTCGAGGCTGGCCTCTTTTTGCTTTGAACAAGAGACCCCGGGAGTCGGGGCAAGATGTAAATATACTTTAAGTTGCTTTCGGGTTATCAAGTGTTTGTTCTCTTTCCTTGGTCGCATTTTTCATTGGTTGTCTAGGTTTTCGAGCTCGTGTCTCGGTAGAACAAGTGACGGGCCTTTCCCTCTCGGCGCGGGGCGCGGAGGTCGACAGGCAGTCGTGTCATCTTTCGATGGCGTTCTCGAACTCAAGCAATGCACCAAATGCGTGCAAGCAGGAAAAAGCGAACTCGAGATAGAACAACTTGAAAATAGCAGGTGAGCTCGTGAAAGTGATCGGAGCTCAAGGTCGGGGAACATTTGAGAAAAAGTTCATGAAAACGAGGTGTGCGCCCCGTCCTCCGTAGCCCCGAGCAAGGGCGGGCCTCGGCGGGTGCCGAGAGGGCGGTCGTTGCTCAAGAAAGTTCGAAATGCTTGCACAGATAATGCATTTGAACAACGAATGCTTTAGAGCTCGTAGCTATAGCATTTTAGTACATTCAAGGGTAGAAGCGACGTAGCTGTTCGATGTTCTAGGCGTTGGGTGAGGGACTCGCGTCCACGATCTTATGCGAGCCAGGCGCGGGACTTAGTCAATGGTGAAGGGCCTTCCCGGGCGCGAGCTTGTGTCGGTCTTTCGTCGTCGAACTCGTGCAGCACTTGATCGCCCGACGTTGGCTTCGCCCTCGTACATGTTTGGTCGTGATAGCGACGGGCGGCGCTTTGGTACTTGGCGAGTGGAGGTGCGACCTCGCGGGCCCTCTTCGAGCTGGTTCGCCGCATCCTCGAGTGATGCCTGGTTGCCGTCGTCGTTGTACGCTCGAACTCGGGGTGCACGTTACTCGAGGTCGGTGGGCAACACGGCGGATCGAGCGAGGAAGAAGGCGTGCATCCCGTGGCTACGCGGTGTGGTCCTCAAACTCCACACCACCGCCGAGAGCTCAGCGAGCCATCGCCCGCCGAACTTGTCGAGCCGTTTGAAGATGCGCGGCTTGAGGCCTGCGGGGGTCATGCCATTAGCTCACTCTACCTGCCCGTTGGTCTGGGGTGGCGAAGGCCGCCCTGAGTCGACTTGGATGCGTGGTCATCACAGAAATCTAGGAAGATCTGCCCCGTGAAGTTGGTCTTTGTTGTCGGTGATGATCGCGTTCGGAACTCCGAAGCGGTGGATGATCTAGGTGAAGAACTTGACCGTCTCCTGAGACCTCGTTCGGCGTGATGGGCATGACCTCAATCCATTTTATTGAATTTGTCAATGGCAACTTGGCGGGTGCGTGTGGCCTCTGGCGATCTCATGAATGGACCCACCATGTCGATCCCCCGGACCACGAGAGGGCGGGTGTCGGGATCATCTAGGGGGCTGGCCAGGGGATGTGTCTGTTTGGCAAAGAATTGGCACCTCGCAGCGGCGCACGTCGGTGCATCGGCAGCGGCGTTGGGCGGTGAGAATCCCCTTGCGGAAGGCCTTGCCCACCAGGGGTCCTCGGGGCCGCATGGTGTCTGCACCCTCCGGCGTGGATCTCCTTCTGAGCTCCTCTCCCTCCTCGAGCGTGATGCGGCTGGAGAATTCCGGATACAGCTGCGTCGGAAGAGCTCGTGCTCTATGAGAATGTAGTATTTGCGCAACGGGCGATGCGCCTGGCCTCTTCCTTCTCAGGAGGCAGTTTGCCTTCCTTGAGCCAGTCAAGGATTGGGATTCGCCAGTCGGGCTTGGGGACTCGTGGCTCGGGGAGGGCGAACACTCTGGCTTCGACCATATTCACATCGAGCTCTCGGGCGAGCCGCGAAGCTTAGAGCTCTTCCTACCATTCATGGGGCGATGGGACTAGAAGGGACCCTGCTCCGGATCCTCGGCGCCAGCTCACCCTCGAGTCGGATCGAGGGTGAGTGCTGATCGTAAGCGAACACCCCGGGGGGCCCCGGCTTTCGGTCCGACGTGAGCTTGGCGAGCTCGTTCGCATCTCCGTTGAACTGATGAGAGATGTGGTTGAGCTCGAGGCCGTCGAAGCGATCCTCAATTTTGCGCACTTTCCGGCAGTACGTGATCATCTTGGGGTTGACGCAGTCCACCTCCTTCATGACCTGGTTAGCGACGAGCTCGGAGTCGCCGCGTATCTCGAGCCATCGGATGCCGAGCTTGACCGCGATGCGGCCCGTTCACGAGCCTCATACTCGGCGACGTTGTTGGGCCAGCGGTGAAGTGGGCGGATGGAGTATCTCATACGCACGTTGCGCGGAGACACAAAGACCAATCCGACCCCGGCGCCCACTTCTTCACCGGCCGTCAAAGTAGAGATCCAGTATTCCTCATTGTCGAAGCCTTGGCGTGGTGGGTCTCGGTCCATTCTATGATGAAGTCGGGAGGACTTGTGACTTGATCGCCCTCGTGGGGTGTACGATATGTCCGACCCCATGAGCTCGATGGCTCCCACTTAGCAACGCGTCCGTGGCCTCGGGGCTGGATGACCTCACTTAGAGTGGGAACTTGGTGACGACCGTGAGGATGCGCGTCGAAGTAGTGCCGGAGCTTGCGTCGCGTGATGAGCGGGCGTAGATGAGCTTACGGATCTGCGTGTACCGGGTTTGGTGTCGAGAGGGACTTCGCTGATGAAGTAGATGCGCCGCTGCACTCGGATGCGTCTCCTTCCTCCTCACGCTCGACCACGAGAGAACCGAGCTCACGACACAGGAGGTTCTTTGCGATGTAGAGGAGGATGGGCTCGTCGGCCGGAGGCGGTCGATGCGGGAGGATTCACCAAAAAGCTCCTTGAGAGTCGAGGGCTGCCTGGGCCTCGTCGGTTCGAAAGCGCTCGGACTTCTACGGGGAGCTTGTACGGGAGGAGACTTCGTTCTCAGGGCGCCCTATGAACCGGCTCGAGCCGCAAGGCACCCCGTGAGCCGTTGCACACTCTTGACGTTTTGATTGGGCCCATGTCCCGTGATGGCGGCCCGATTTTTTCGGGGGTTGGCGATCGATGCGCGTTCGGACGCGATAAAGCCGAGCTTCCCTCGCGGGACCCGAAAGGCAGCACTTCTCTGGGTTTAACTTTACCCCAAACTCGCGGAGTTTGGAGAAGACTGCTCGGGTCGGGCACACGAGCTCGCTGTTTCGTTTTGTCTTGACCCACGATGTCATCGGCGTATGCTTCGAGGAGGGCTTGCCGAGAAGCTCTTTGAAGACTTTACGCATACCTTTGGAAGGTGGCGCCAGCGTTTTCGAACCGAAGGGCGCCGGTAATAACAGAATGTCGCCAAACGGGTGATGAAGGAGGTGGCGAGCTGGTCGAGCTCGTTCATCGCGATCTGGTGGTAGCGAATATGCGTCGAAAACAGGGCGTCTCGCACCGGAGGTGGAGTCAACAATTTGATCGATGCGCGGCAAAGAAATGGATCCTTTCGGCACGCCTTGTTGAGACTCATATAATCAACACATTCTCCATTTTCCCATTCTTCTTCTTAACTAGTACAGGGTTGGCTATCCACTCGGGATGATACACCTCCTTGATAAACCCGACCGCCAAAAGCTTGTCTATCTCCCTCGGTGATTGCTTGCCGTCTACTATCGTCGAAGCGTCGGAGCAGCTGCTTCACGGCCGAGAGCCCGAGCTTGATGTTCAAAGGTGCTTTCGGCGACTTCCTCCGGTATGCTTAGGGCATGTCGAGGTTTCCACGAAATACGTCGAGATTGCGCGGAGGGAAGTCGACGAGCTCGCTTTCCTATTTGGGGTGAGCTCGGCACCAATGCGAGCAGTGCGTCCCTTCCCGTGCGCCTCGATTGCCTTGGCATCCTTGTCGCCCCGAAGGGAGCCGCCCCCAGCTCGGCGGATGAGCTCGCCTCCTAAGGGCTCGCCGAGGATTCGTCGCCTTCAGGCTCGCCCGGAAGAGCTTGCCGCCTTCTTGAGCTCGCTGGAATCTTCCGCATGGACCCCACGCGAGCATCTCGGGCATGAGCTACCGGACTCGATGAGGGCATCGGCGTCTTGGACGGACTTTCGGTGTCGCAGCAGAGCAGCTCGAAGGTGGAGCTGGGCGGTGATGACTCCTTGGGAATTTGGGATCTTCCAGCTTCGAAAAGGTGGGGTGTAGTTAGGCACGCCCATGAACTGCGTAACACGGCCACCCAATAGTGCGTGGTACGCACTCCTAAAGGGGGCACCTCGAGGGTGAGCACTTCTTCGCGAGGAAGTACGCTTAGGAGGTGCGAAAGGTCAATGGGGAGGTCGATCCGTCAGAGGCTGGACCGCCTGCTGCTTCCCCGTGCTACACCGTGGATGGGATCTCGGAGGGCGGGGGTCGAGGCTCGTGAGATGCCGGGGGCGTCGAGGGGTGTCGACGTAAGAAGAGAGAGTTAGGAGGCCGCGCCACCGTCCATTAGCACCATTGAGGCGTTTGGTGCCGACGATGGGTCGGCGACGGCGGGAACGCGGAACCTGCGGGGCGGACGTGCGGGATGGTCGGTTTGTCGAGGTGATCGGCGCCTCCGACCGCTTGAGGAACATTATAGGAGTTGCAGGCTCGGTGAAGAGGACCTCGCGGCGGCGTGAGCTTCTGGCGCGCTTGGACTCGTGCAGCGGGAGGCCCCGAACGCCGCGTGTTGGCGGCGCCTTCCTCGATGTAGCGGTCCTCGGCGTCTGGGTGCGTCCTTGTTGGCGTCTGGTGGCGTCCGCTCCTCCCACCTAGCAAGGTGCCCATCACATGCTTCTTCATGAGGTTGCAATCCTTCATCTTGTGCGGACGGACCCTCGTGGTGAAGGCTGACCCCCGAGCATCTTGTCGAAGTGGTCCTTGGGAGCAAAAGCCTTCGCCGGCTTGCCGCCGTTCTTCTTCTTGTCCACCACGCCAACGAAGTCGTCGTCATCCTCGTCGCGTCGGCGCTTGCTGCGGCCCCTCCTCTTCTTCTTCTTGGAGGCGGGGCCAGGCCCTCGCCGACTCGTCCGCGGCCTTCGCCTTGCCCTTGCTGAGGAGTCGTGTAGAACCGTGGAAACGGCCTCCTCTCCCTCGGCGTGGTTGGTCGCGAGGTCGAGGAGCTCCTTGATGGTACGGGGTTTCCGGACGCCAAGATCGTGGATGAGGGTGCCGCTGGTGGTCCCGAAGGTAAATGCCGTGATGATCTCGGCGTCGGTGGCGTCGGGAGGTTGTTGCGAAGCTTGGGGCGCAGGATGTAGTCATGCGGGGGCTCTTGTCCAGCTACGCTTGCAGCCGCGCAGGTCCCACGTCGAGCTCGGCCGGGTGTAGGTACCCTGGAAGTTGCCGATGAAGACGTTGCGGAGTTCGCGCCAGCTGTTGATGGAGCCTGTCGGCAGGTGTTCGAGCCACGATCGTGCCGAATCTGCGAGGTAGAGAGGGAGGTTGCGGATGATGAAGAGGTCGTCGTCGGCCCCTCCTGCTTGGCAGCCGAGGCGGTAGTCCTCAAGCCACGTGGCGGGATCCGTCTCCCCGTTGTACTTCTGCACTGAGGTCGGAGCACGGAAGCGCGTGGGGAAGGGAGCATCATGGACGTGGGACCCAAACGCTCTGGGCCTCTTCCCATCCGGCGTCAGACTCCGGTGTCCCCTCCTTGGAGGCGGACTCCGGGGTCGTCTCCTCTCCGGGGTCGAACTCCGATTACGGTCGTCTCGGCTGCCGTGACGGCCTCCCCGCCCTGTAGGAGCACATGGGTCGATGCGTCGTAGCGGTGGTCGTCACGACGTCGGTCATCGTCCTTGCCGGGGTCGGGCTTCCAGCGCCCTCGCCTCAGCCTTCGGCCGAGGGCGGTGGCGTGTCCCTGCGGTGTCGCGTGATTTCGCCGACCCGGCGACATACCACGTGAACTCGGGGGCTTGGTTCGAGGAGGGGCCTCATTGGTCATCTGGAGCCTCTATGGGAGAGCCGAGCTTCATGACTTGCTTACTGCGGCAGGCCTCCTCGGGGCGTCTTGAGTTGTTGGTGAACTCTTTTGGCCCGGGGTTGTCGGGCTCGGGGCGTCGCGTCGGAGCAAAGTGGCCTGTGAGGTTCTGCGACGCCCGGCCGAAGACGGGAGGGAGCTCATTAGCGCCCTCGTCGCGAGCGATGCGGTAGTGGGCGTCGAGCGCTCGGGCTCGGGCGTGATGACGCGCTCCTACGCTCGGCGGGTAGGGCTTGGGCTCAGCGCCCCTCGCATTCAAGCTCATCACGCGAGCCTTTGCGCGCTCGTCGATGGGCCCGCATCGCCTAGCTCTGGAAGGCTCGGGGGTGTGCTCCTGACGCTGGTCGTCGGAGTCGTCCGAGTGAGCTGTGCGCGCACCACCGGGGTGTGGCACATGAAACACTCACGCAGTGGTCGAGAAACCCTCCAGACTCGGCTTCGGTGACTTGAGCCCAGTGTCGGATGCACAGGGCGGGGCCTCAGTAGCCCGGCAGACCGGGCTGCCCGTCGGGGAACATCCTGGTGTAGGCTGCCATGAACTCCTCTACGGACAGGGGACCCTCTCCGGCGAGCTGCCGCACGACGTTGGAGATGGAGAAGGTGACGTCGCGGAAAATGTCCTGAGCGGGCTCGGGCCCCAGGATGTTCGGGAGAAGATCCGCGATGGCGACGAAGAAGCGATCCGCTGCCCGCAGATCGGACTCGGCGCGCGAAGTCAAGTTCCGGCCGGAGCTTTCCCGGCATGGAGTCGGCTGCGTCCCGGATGCGCCGTGGCTGCGTTACACCCCCATCGGCTGGGAGAGGTGGCCCCACCGGCCCCCCTCGCGCTCGAAGGTGGCGAGTCGATCGTCCCGAGCGGATGGTCGGCGCTCCGAAGCCGGGAAGTGTGGAAAAGCCATCAGTGGTGATCGTCACACTAGCGCTACCCCTACTGGCGCGCCAAGCGTAGTGATGGTCTAATACCCACGGTCGCGATGTCGTCGGCTAGTGTGTGCGGCGATGGCCTAGCTCAAGGGACAATGACACGGGATGTATACTGGTTCGGGGGCGGATCGAGCTCCTAGTCAGTGTGATCACTATCAGAGCTCTCAAGGCTCATATGGATCAATACAAGCAGAGCGAGAGAGGGACGAGCTCCCAAGTCTCTATGATTGAGGCGAGTGCCAATATCGTTTTCGTGAGGTGTGTCAGTGGTGAGGCTACTAAGTTTTCTGCCCCTTCCCAACGGCCCGAGCCATCCCTTTTATAGGCCAAGGGAGCTGGTGGCATCGGACGTGGGCGATGGGGAGGAGGGAGAAAGAAGAAGGTCATGGGAGGAGTCGCCCACGACCTACGGTGGTCGTCTGCAGGACGTGCTCGTGCGTGCGCCAGGTGCCCTCGTGCGCGGTCGTCCCTGTACGCCGGATCCAGGGGGATGGGTGGAGTCCTGCCCCTGTGCTCTGTCGCCGATCAGGGTTGGAATACGTCCCGGTCGGGATATGAGGCCACATGCCGGATGGCGTCGGGCTTGCGTCGGATGTACCGGACGGACTTTGACTCTGCGGGGGAGGCGGTTGGTCGTGCCGGGCATGGCGGGGTGAATTCATCACCTTTTCCTATCACTGTGGTCTGGCGACGCTGGTGCCCGTCGGCAGGTGGTTGGCTAACTACGTAACCGGCGGCTGCCGGGGAGGCGAGAGGGGCGGCGGAAAGACATCAATCGAGTCGAGCTCGGCTTGTGCGGCGGAAACTGGTCGGCGCGGCCTCAGCTCGTGCGCGGGCGGAGGTCGGCTCCCCCCGCCTTCGAGGCTCGTGCGGCGGAGAACTTTGTTATAGCTGTGGGCCGGCTCGAGCTTCGTTCGGGCGTGCGGCGGGGCGTGCCTGTGCCCAGCTTCGAGCTCGCGGGGCGGGGACCCTCCGAGCTCAAGCTCGTGCAGTCGGAGATCGTCTCAGGGCTCCAGATCTCGCAGAGTCCCCGAGGATGGGCTGGGCCGTCGTTTAGCCTTGTAGTCGGGTTTGTGGCCTAATTTGGGGACCCAGTTAGTAGGTATCCCTGGCGGAAACCTTAACCCGCCGAGATCGAAGCTCCGGTGAAAGAAGCCGCCCGGCCCATCGTCGCTGCCGGAACGCAGACCAACGAGGCAGAGGAAGGACCGGCGAAGCTTATTCCAAAGCGGCGGCGCCGCCTCCACCTTCCGCGCACCGCTGGACCCAAGCACCCTACACTGAAGGAATATGTACATCGGCCATCGTCGCGTAGCTCCTCTCCACCTCCGCGCACCGAAGGGCCAAGGGAAACAAGGAGGAGCCGGCGGAATCGGCGCCGAGCAGATCATGCCGCCGCTCTCGTGTCTTGTGAGAAGGGAAGAAAAGGTCGAGAGAACTCGTCTCGTCTTTGGATATGTTAATGAATACGAGGATGATATTCAGGAATTGGTAGCTGATGATAGCATTGGTAGTCTGATTCAGCATAAGGTGAGTGAGCCACATTTTCATTCAATTTTTGTTTGAGTTCTAAGATATAGGGCGGACTTTGCGAGTACAATATCGATATATGGGTACAACCAGTTTAACTAGTTTTTCATCAAAAAACCAGTTTTAACTATGTTATGAGCAGTTGATTGGAGATTGTGTGAGGGAGGAGGGACAGTAGCAATGGACGTGCTAGGGTTTGGGGTTGTAGGGGCGGTAGGGCAGCTGCGCCGGCCCGGCCAAGAGAAGGATTTTCCTTCTAATCTCTTGCTTGATTATAGATTGATACCTCACTCTCATTTATATAGAGGTTTGACTTGACCCTAAGCAAGCCACTAAATAACCAATGGGATAAGGCCCAATAGGCTCTTGACTCCTCTAACACTACTCCCCACCGGACATGCGGCTCGTCTCGCACGCAGCTGCAATGCTAACTTTGACTTCACTAGACACTAACTTAAGACATAAAGAAGCCCCTTTTACATCTTGGCATTTTATTATTCTTTTTGACGGCGTCCTCAATCAGAAAGTGGGCACCATCGGACGCAAGAACTGCAACCATACTACCACCCGAATCCGGCGCGTGTGGCAAATGGGCTGATGTCAGCAAGGGTGACGACAGCCCACGTAGCGGGGCCCCTTGCATCTGGCCCAAGCTAGCAGCCCAAGCCAGGCCCCATCCAGACCGGGTGAGCGGTCCGAAGTAACGGAACTCGTCGACCGGGGGCGGAGCGCCGCGAAGGCGAAGCTAGAGCGCGTCGAGCGCGGGGTGGAGCACCGTCGCCTTGCCGGACTCGAGGTTTCGAGCCGAGGCGAGATTCGAGGCGAGCCGGTTCGATTCGATCTCGAGGTCGAGGCCGAGATCCCGATCCGCCGGTAGAGAGTCTGGCGGCTTGGCGCAGAGACATGATCCGGGGATGAAGGCTCGGAGGGCGGAAGTGGACCGCGCGGTGCGAGGGTTGGCGACATGTCTGCTGGTGTGGCCTCGTCTCCCTCTTTTTCCTCGTGCCGTGGTTTGGAGGACTCTGGCGAGGAAGCGGTGGCAAAGCCTCGGTGTAACGACCGGCAGCAGGAAGCGAGAGATGCGCTGCGGAGCAGCGGCCGAGGCAAACTCCTTGCTTTCGCCCACATGGGCGAGCAGCCGAGCGGCCTCGAGGACACTGGGCCTCGGCCAGTGGCCGGTGGAGTTCCGCGGCAGTCGCAACGCAGCAGGCGGCGTGCCCGACTGGTGCCATGAGCGCGGCGGCAACCGTCATACGTCAGTCGCGCGAGGAAGGCCGGTGCGAAACGCCGCGAGGCGAGGGCCGCGCAGCGCCTCCGAAGCCCGGCAGGTCCAAAGCTGCTTGGAATTTCTGCGTGTTGGCCGGCGAGCACGATGGCCAGGTCTAGGGCCGACAAGCAGGTCGCCATGTCCCTCATCTGGAGGCTCACGGCCCGTCATCTCGTTCTGTAGCCCCTGGATGGCGGGCATGGCAAGCGTGGAGTGCGTCGATGGAAGCCCGCGCCGTCATCGAGATGGTGGCGGCGTGGAGGTTGGCGGAGGAAGCGACATCGATCCCGAGGAAGCGGTGATACCAAATTGTTATGAGCGGATGGGGCTGAGATTGTGAGGAGGGAGGGCGATAGCAATGGGCGAGCTACAGTACCCGCGGGTCGTTGAGAGACCTCGGCAAGATGGCGGCGGCTAGGGTTTGGGGTTGTATGGTGGGCCAAGGCAGCCGCGGGCTACGCCTGGCCAGGCAAGGAGGGTTTTCTTGTCTCTTTCTTAACGATTATAGATTATCTGTCTCCTCTCATTATATAGAGAGGTTTGAGAACACCTAAGCAAACCATAAAATAACCCTAATAGGCTAAGGCCCAATAGGATGTGACTCTTCTAACAAACTAGCATAAAATACATGAGAAAGCAACACTAACGAAACAATCCAAACTTAAGACAGCACACAGAGTCTTTTGAAGCTCATAACAGATCTCAGTGTCAGACAGACTTCTGAGACTCAAACTGATTTTTTACTACAATCAGCACATTCTGCCAGGCTGTCATCCTCCCCCCGTCCATGGGACTTCCAGTGCATTGGCAATTCATTTTTCACCAGAAATGTATGCGATGCAAGGTTCAGAGAGAGAAAAATAAACCGATGGTGTCTAATTTAAACTAGGACACCAAGTTGAAGGAGCATAACATAAGTTAGCTAGATTCGCTGATCTAGAACAATGATCCAGTCAAATTGCAATGTGATAAGGCACCTGCTCCCATGTCTATCATGTTGCACTGAACTTCGATTCTGTGTGT
>JADLZK010003674.1:0-110788 GCA_015847255.1 Hyparrhenia diplandra
GGTTGCGTCATTTGTTCCATTATATATAGAAGAAATCAAACTATGTATGCGTGTTCTAACCAGATTATGGGGGGTTATGTATGATTTTAGTCTTCTAGATCAAATACAGATAAGAAGAGGCGCGAGAGATTATGAGAATTCTACAAAGATAGATGAAGTAATCAAGTTTGCTCTAAGTACATGATTAATGTTTGACAAAGTTTCTAGTGAATGATATTCACATTTTATGGCTTAAAAATCAATTTATTCACGAAAACATATTTTTGCAATTAGTCCGATGGCATTTATTTTGGATACCATATTGAGTTTCTTTTGTGATGGAACCCGCAAAACCCCGATTCAAAGCGCTTTGACTCTGGACACAAGTGCTCGTTAATTCTTATATATGGATTTATTGTAGGATTTAACGGTGTTATGCTTTTTGAGTTATAGGTGTCCCCCGTCAGCCAGAGCTCAATTATTTGGATGTGTTCATAGAAGTATGGTTTGCATTTGTATGTTCATAGGGGTGTCGGTGTGCGTGTTGTTGTGGACGTCAATCTTGTCTTGTGTAATTCAAAAATATATTGATATATTTTTTATCAAAATTAATAAAAAAATTAAGATACTAAAACATGACACTTTTGCTAGAATTATACTCTTTATTGAATGAAGTGAGTTCTAGGATAAATGTATTTACTAATGCATGAGTACATGCTTAAAAAATATTAGATAGATTTTATGTATCTAAACAAAAATCGTGACATACCTTTGTACATCCTAAAAATCCTTAGTTTTTTTTTTTTCTTTTTTGAACCTCTAAAAATCCTTTTTTTAGTTCTTCCATTGTGTTTGTTAATTAAAGGCCCTTTCGGTCCCCCAGCACTAGGGCTAGAGACTATATTTTAGTCATATTTAGTCCTAAATTACTAAACAAGGTACTAAAAGATGAATCAAGTTACATTTGAAGAGGGTTAATTGGGACTAATGGTTATGTACTAATCTCTAGTCCTAAGAATCAAGTTACAACAACTGCAGCTAAATTAAACTCTTCGGAGAAGGCTGAATAATAAGATTTTTGTTTTTTTGAGGGAGGTTGAAATTATAAGATGAATGTAAATAAATAAGGGTGGGCCAGCGTAGAACTTCTAGAGCACAAACGGCCCAATAAAGCCTCAACTCCTCACTGTACAGGCTAGTTTCGGCTACGGATTTAAAACTTGGTAGGTCTGCAAATAAAAAGTTTTGGCCCACGCGAAAATCTGGACCTATGACTCTACTGCTACAGAAGCTAGAGACCCGGCCCAACGCCAAGCCCGTTACATCCATAGCTTCAAGATGTACCTGGACCCGAAATCCAACCCGTTACGTGCTCCCGTGCGACACCTCAGCGGAGGACCCACCCTGGGCACACAGCTCCTTCCGCGTCACGTATCCACCTCACCAAGTCACTCCGCGCCCAAACCGTACCCAGATCCCGCGTGCTCGACAAAAGACGGCCGGTTCCAACGCGTTCTCCTTCTACACACAACAGCCATGACATGTGGTCCCGCTTCACCTCTGTGACCCACCAGTCATTGATATGCTGGCCTCTCCGCGTCCGCCTGGAAACCATCGCGAAGAAAGTCAAAGCGCCCCCCCGCCTCCACGTCACGTCGAGCCCCACCCGTTCACGTCGGGCCCTCCCCGATCTGTTGCCTGGGTCCGTCCGATCCCCGCCAGCCGACGGCCCGGATCCGACTTGCACCCCGCCTCGGCGCCCAGCCTAGGCCTGCCAAATACGCACCCCGAGCGCGCGCTGGCCACCCGCGCGTCACAGTCGCATCGCTTCTAGTTGTTCGGGTCTCCTCATCTCACCTCGTGCCCGTGCGCAAAGCAGCAGTAGCGGGTTCGTCTGGTCGCCTCGCGAAGGAAAAAAGGATAAGCAAGCTGCAGCACGGAGACGACTCGACTCGAGCGGCGAGGCGGAGGAGAGGAGAAAAAAAATAAAGAGGATAAGGCGAGGCGCGACCGGGCGGCCACCGCGCGCTCCCAGATCCGCCCTCCCGCTCCCGAGCAGATCCAGCTCCCCGGCGAGCCCGCGCGTGGACGCCGTTGCCTCGCTCCCCAGATCCCGACCGTGGGGTCGCAGCTGCTTCAGATCCAGCGTTACCAGGTCCGGGCTCGCATCCCTCCTCGTTTCGAATTTGGACTAGCTTTGGATTTTTGGGGGTTTCTTCGATTGGTGCGGGGAGGCGTCTGATTCGGGCGCAGGTGGAGGATTTGGGGGCCGTGCTGTTCATCTGTGCGCGGTTGGTGGTCGTGTTGGGGTTAAGGTTCCCCATTTAGGATTAGGGTTTTGGAGAGGATATTCGTCAGATTTTGTCTTTACATGCTCTTTTCTGTTGCCTGCCCAGCTTTGATTTGGTGTGTGCCGCTGAAATGGTTGTGAATGCTGAACAGATCTCTGACCGCGCTGGCGCCTGGGCACATGACCGACGGTCTTAATGGAGTTTGGGCAGCAGAGGCCAATAAAAGCAGGGGATACGACGAAATGGCTTTTCAGGGGCGTAGCGGCCGCCACGTCCGTGGTTATGCAGAGACTGTCGGCGAGTCGGAAGATTGCAGCTGGTAGCCCCTGTTCGTGTCGATTCCGAGGACTCTTCGGCACCCAAGCGCAAGTGCATCAGCCTCAACAGTGATGGCGCGGATGTCAAGCGGGAGATCTTTGTGCCGTCAAGATGGCGTCATCTGAACGGCGGTATCTTCGGAAGAGATTCGGGCAGAGCTTGATTCGTGCGGGATCTCCCTCAAGAAGCCAGAGTTTGCAGCCCCCTGTTCTCTCAGTCGGGCACCTGCCTTGTCATCCTCAGCCGCCCCTCGAGGCCAGAAGCCACAGAAGTCTCAGTAGCGGTGGGACTAATGTTATCCGTGTGCAAAGGGACGGTTCTTGCCTACAAACCCCGGCCTGAACCTTCTACGGTGTTATTGGTTCGGAAGCTGCAGTGTTTTAAAGCAGTGTGAAGCTATTTTAGAAGAAGCTTTATGACTCAGAAATTTAGCCATATATTCAATGTTCCAGTTGATGTTGTGAAGCTACAAATTCCCACAATTATTTTGACATTATCAAGACCCCAATGGATCTTGGTACTGTCCAGAAGAAGCTTCAATCTGGCTCTTTTACAAGTCCATCTGATTTTGCTGCTGATGTCAGGCTGACCTTTAACAACGCCATGGCTTATAATCCTCGGGGCATGCTGTGCATGACACATGGCCATCACGCTGAGCAAGATGTTTGAGACCGATGGAAGCCAATTGACAAGAAGTTTGCTTCTGCTGCCACTGAGAAACATGTTGAGGTTGACAGGGCTGACTTCGAAGAGAAGGGAAGACACCTCCCTGTGGGCCGCAGTGATGTGTCAGTGGAGTGTACAACGAACAGAGCCTGAAAACCAAAGATGACAGCTGAAGAGCGAGAAGCCTTTTAGAACTGCTTAGGAAATATCTGATGAGTTACCTCCTCCCATCTTTTGAACTGCTGCAGCAATGCATTGACAGCAATACAGATATGCCTGGTGATGGAGAGATAGAGATTGACATCCAAGCTGTCAGTGATGACGTGCTATTTGAGCCGAAGAAACATGTCGACAAGTATTTGCAAGAGAAAGAGCAGAGCCAGCAGGTGAAACCTGGAGCCTTCTGAGAATGAAGCTGTGAATGTATCTGGCCTTAGCCACTCGTCTACAAATCCTTGCAAAGGTTTATTTTCTTCTAGCTCGAAATTCTTAATAGATTTGAATTTGCAGTCAATTTTGGTTTGATTACAGTAGTCAATTTTGGATATCTGTGGCAATGCCTCCTAATATCATGTTAGACAAAGATGCACAGATCAGGGTATAGCCTTTGATAGTCCAGAAAAGGTTCAGCAGCGACTCTGAATCATCTTCTAGCGGTCTGTGTCTTACAGTGTTTATCTGCATTTGTTTATATCATTATAGACATTCTTGTGGCAATGAAAGTGCTGCTTTTTCTTCCCAGTTTTGTATTGTAAATTCTTTGAGAACATGGATATTGTCTCTTCAAGTATTTTTTATTTTTGTTCTTGTTGGTATCATATTTCTATATTAGTAAAACTCTGGGCAGCGATTTATAAATTTGGCAAGGAACTAAAAGTAGAGAGCAAACGTGGTATTCCATAAATGCCATGAATGTCATGTTTTTCCCCTTTTAGTAATTGTTTTAGCAGGATCTCTGTTAAATTTCAATGAAGTTGTTTGCAGGACATCATGCTGACCCTTTAGTAACAGTATAAGCACCTGCAAACTATTGATTGCTTGTGTATTACACACAACCTTAATAGTATAAATAATACATAATTCTCCTGAAACTTTTCCTGTTTTGAGATGGTGAAAGTCCAAGATATTTACAATGTTGTTGGTAATGCAGATTCTGATTCAGGCAGTGACTCTGGCGAGATCAGAAAAAAATGCCAGCCCTGGAACTAGCGAAAGTACTACAGTGATTTAGTATTGGGTGTTTCAGAAATAATACAGACATTTAGAACAAAAGGGAGCCAAGTGTTTTATAGTTGAAATATTACTCCGTCCAGTTACAGTTAAGAATAGGGATGTTTGTAGGTTTGTCTCAAATAAGCAATTTACAAATATGTTTTTGTGTGTTTGAGTTCAGATGTCTAAAATGATCTGAGGATTAGTAATAATTAGTAAGGTGTGTCTTGAAATATAGTAGCATTAAAATTCATTTTTGCTATATTTAATGTTACACAAGTTGTGTTAAGAACACTATCGATTTCAAAGCCGTAATTTTTCCAAAGCATAACTTTTGTTTTTGTTCTCAGGAGTGTATTGACCAGTCTTGTGTATGCCAACCTGTCATACTTACACCTCAGTCTTCAAATACTTGATACCCATTGCAAAACATGGAAACCAGCCCATTACCAAAACATGGAAACCAGTGCTTTCATTTGTCTTTTTCAAAATATATTATTATAATGCCCTTTTGTTCTACTATTATTGCTTTGGTATTTGCAAACATTTCATCCTGAAACTAGGGGTCATTACCTTTCTAATTATTCTAGTTTCTGCCCTTAGCTCCCCTCAGTAAACTGGTGCTTGGGAACGTGACTATCCTGTTTCTTGCTGTTCCATCCCTGACCGATTCATGGTCTTAGCAATAGCTTAGTTCTTGTGATTTGTGTCAGTGATGCTGCCTCATCCTGTAAAACCGCATTACTAAATTGTGTTGCAATCTGATGCTTTAGCGTTGTTCAACATTCTAGTCAGCTTCAACCTTTATGTTCTGATGTAGTTTTCTTGTAGCAAGGTCTTGGATTCCCTTCCAATTTAGTTGACTGATGATCCTGTACTGAATATTGTTTTCCAAAATTTTGGGGACTAAGAAAACCCAGTGACCAGTTGGTGGAGGCAAGAAAAGATGTTATTAGCCCAACTGATGCCAACCGTATGGCTTACTTCAATCATTATTTAGTTATTGTGTTACAAATTACGTTTGAATCATATTTAATTGGGGTAATCTGCTGTTGTTTAACAACAGGTCCTGCTGATATTGTGGGACTCATGGGGAGGACAGAGTCAAAGCCCAAACCCAGGGGTAAGCATGAATTTGTAGGCGATGCGTATGAGGCCGTTGACCGGGTCTCAGTGCACTAAGCTGATGTCGTCTCCTCTTTCCCAATGAAAACATTTGGGGAAAACTCAAAACCCGATACACAAGTCTCACGGACCGGGGCTATTGGGAGCAGCGTTTTGAGGGAGCCGTTATGCTGATGTGATTTATCAAAGCTGGTAGCATTCTTTCAGTATAGGACTTTGTTCAATTATCATCTTTCTTTATTGATTCTATATAATGAGGTCATAATGTGAGGCTCATTCCCTGGCCTTCATCAACTTCTGAGCTCAGGGTGGAGACAAACAGGAGGAACTACTGGAAAAGCTCAGAAGAGGAAGGTAAAAAATGTAGCCACCTGTCTTGTTAGCTGCTAGTTGCTTTCTTTCCTCTATCTCTTACAGTAGGGTGTTTTGTCCTTGTGGGTGCAGAGAAAGCCGCGGCTGTTGGCTGAAGGTAATGCGGCCATGGAGGCGTGGAGGCGAGAAGCTGAAACTGAAGCTAAAGCGTGAACGTTTTGAGAGGGAGAAGGCTCGCCAGGCCCTACAGGAGGTAAGTGCAGACCTCACCCACCCGCGGTTATATTTTTCTCATTTTTTTGTTGCTAAAAGAAAATAAATACTCTATGCAGATGGAGAGAACTGTAGAAATTAATGATAACCTCCATCTAAAGGAATTGGAAATGCTTAAACAGCCACAACAGAACATATTGTAAGCTTTCCTGCGAGACTAGTCCTAGTCAGGCTCTCAGGATAGCATGGTTGGTTATCATCCAGGATCTGTCAATCCTTTGGAGCAACTTGGACTGTTCATAAGGAAGGCAGATGAGGAGGAGGATGCCGAAGAACTGAAAGCAGTGTTCCAGCATTAAAGAAACGAGGAAGGAGAGATCAACTGATGGTGCTGGGTTTTGCCATGCCATGTTGGGGGCTAGAGGCTGGTGCCTTGATCCAACAAAGTGGTGCGCCTCTTGTGGGCCATCGTGTATGGCAATTGGCGGGCTGGACAGCTGCCATGTTGGATGCTATGTGGTTTAAATTGGGGCTGGAAACTCCATTGTGCTGCTGCTGGTCTGTTAAAATATGCATGGGAAGGATGAAGATGATCTTGCATAATTGGTAAATCAGTGGCCATCTGCTTCAATGAGGCGCACAGGAGGTCGAGGTCAGATGAATGGATTTATGTGCCTAGAGGATGGTTTTTTTCAGCCACCCCTGCCAAAAACAACGGCTTGAATGATGCCACCGAGCTAGTGGAGTTCAAAATGGCTCATTATTTGCTGCAACCTCCATTTCAGCGGGTTTGCTCAGCGGCTATAGCTTCTTTTCTCATCATTTCCCCACTATTTATTTTAGATTGTGTAGCAGTTGGGCTGGTTGCTTCCTGCTGTAAATCTGAATTTTGATGTAGTGAAGGAAGTGCTAGCTGTTTTGTTGAGCATGAGCCGAAAGAACTGCTCTTTGCTTAGCATTTTACAGAGAGAAATTGTTTTTTTGCAGATTAACGTCCTGTCTTCTCTGTAATTACCATTTCTTGCGCAATCAGTGTCTTACGTGTTAAATTTGTTCATCAGGATGCTAATGCTCTGATTGATTGAACATGCCATTGAAAAATGGCATCCCTGTTAGATATTGCTTTGTTGGGGCACCTACTGTCACAGTTTATAAGCCGTATAAAATTCGATTGCGTGATTAATCAACAGTTGTTTTGTTGAAGAATCTACGATGTGACGCTCAAAATTAGAACTAAGAGCTGTGAATTCGTCCAACTTCACATTTAACAGGTACAGATTCATACAGTTCACACTGGTGATGCAGACAGCATGCACAACAAGAAGAAAAAACACGCAGGTGCACGCAGATACGAAACCAATCACACCACGCCGCCGTGAATCTATAATACAAACACACGCTGTTGGTTGAAGTCTGCCGATGGCGTGATGTCGTCAATCAGGACACCCTCAGGCTTTTCAGCATTTGAACATCTTGCTCGTCTGCTGCGCTCGACGAGTCCTCCACGGTGAGGCCCTGCGCACCGGCAGATGTTGATCAGCCTCCCGTTGCCGCACCCGTGCTTCCAGGGCCGCACTCTCCGCCGTCCGGTGCCACAGCCGTCGTCCATGGACGAGTTTGGAGTTATCGAGGGTCCTCCGGCGTCGTCACTGTACAGAACGATGTCCTTCAGCTTGCCTACTGTCGGCGTCACCATGGATATCGTCGTCGTCGAGGCAGATGTCCTTCAGCTTCGCCAGCGGCTGAGGTGTGGATGATATCGAGGACCTCAGGAGCGTGTCCGTTGGTGACCGGACCGTGTGTGGTAGATGGCGCCAGCTGTGGCATCGCCTCCATGATGCCGTGTATGAGCTTTGTGTTGAGCTTCTTCTTGGTGGACGAGGAGCCTGGGGTGGTGGTCTTCACCGCTAGGGTCCTCTTGCTGTTGAGCGCCGTTGTCTTGGTAAAATTTCTGCCTTAGTGGAGCAGGGTCTCGGCCCCATGCTCGCTCAAGCTTCTTGATCGAGTCCATGGGCTGCTGTCCTCTGATTTCTTTGGGTGTCTTTTGACATCTCTTGTCCTTATGGCGAGGCCATCTCAGCATCATCTTGAGACGGTCTTTGGCCCGGCTGGCAGAGCTCAGCCTCTTCTCTGATGATCCATGGTTTTTCAGCACAATCTGCATCTGCATGAGTAGGGTCATCCTTCCCATTGCTGGAGCACGAGCTTGGCCTTAGAGATTCCACCGCTCCCATACCGAGAACAGGAATATCTCTGCATCTGACACCTTGAAAGTGGTACCGGGACTGCTTGCAATCCCACCCTGCATCTTAATCTGAGAAGCAATGGCTGATCAGGTTCTCAGAATGCTGGAATTCAAGACCCTCCGGCAGAAACTATCTGCCTGATGAGCCGGTCGGATGTTGTTGCTGGAACGCAGCTGCTGTTTCAGCAGCGCCAGCGCAGTCATGCCGTTAGCATCTTCAGCATTCAGGTCGATTGATGGGGCGGTCATCGTCAGCTCGACCAGATCTGGGTGTGCGCAGCCAACCACAGCCAGGTGGAGATGCTGTAAGGCCTGCGTCGCCGCTTCCAGATTGATGATCTTCTGGATATCTGCAGTTCTTTCGGCGTATGAGGTATCTCATCAGCTCCAATTGGCGGTCAAGCCCGCCGGAATCCTGGGGTCCTGAATCCTGTAACTGCCGAATGGAGAAATGTGTCACCAGCATTTGTTAATAGCTAACAAGGTTGATGGAGACGCAGCAACCAACGCCTTCCACAACAGGTTGGTGCCCTGATAGGCTGCTACATGCAGTGCTGTGTTCCCTGATTATCAGTCAATTCATTATGTCGGAAGAGGCCAGGGCGGGTACTTGACAACCTGCATAAGGTATGCAGCTTAGAACATGAGGTGTAGAAAGAGGAAACTTCTACTTATAACTGAAAGTAGCAAAAAGATAGTTGCACAGCAACATCAAGAAATAGTGAAAGTTGTCTGCACATCAATAACAGGAAATTGATAGAAAGTTTGGTTGCCAGATCTTTCTGGTGCATTTTTTGAGCTAAACTGGAACAGTAGGAAGTATATCCACTTTGTTCTCAAAATATTCGGAAAGGGACATATTGATTGGAAAGAAAGCTAGCTTTTATGTTCAACTAAGCTTCCTCCACGTTATGGCATGAACTGTCCGAGTTGATAGCTATGCTCAGTATCATACCAATAAATGAAATAAAAAAGTCTGGTCATACAAGGCAACAAGTATAGTGCCACCCTAGCTTAATATACTGTTATGGAGGATTACATTGTAATAACTAGAGTAAAATCACTCAATGAACATTATCCGTGTGGATGGGATATTACTGTCACAATAAACTATAAAACTTGTTGATGCTCCTTTATTGATAGAATTGTGTCCGTTTGTAAAAAATAACTTTATGGAATGGAAGGTGGAAGTAACCAAGTGATCTTAGATCTCAGCATTTCTTGGTGAACAATTTCTTTCCATTATCAATCTAACTGAGAAAAAATACAAGTGCATAGTAGTTTGTTCTAAAGCAAACCAACTAAGTTTTTAAATGAAATGCATCCTCTGTAGAGTCTGTAGTGTGTGTATGCAGATCCTTGCTAAACTCGAGCATTCAACATGAAGAACTAGAAACAAATCAGAATCAGAAAAGCACGTAAACATCCTAAAGAAGAGTGTCCTTGATCCACAGAACACTACATCTACATGTTTGCCACACATGTATACAACTGATAATAATCATTCGCGCAAGGATCCAGGCTTACAGCAAGAACAGCTATGAAAGCATTTGCAGAAGATGTGATACAAACAATAGCAAATGTCGATGGCTCACCTGCAGCTGGCCTCTCCCAGCGGCGGCATGCAGCACAGTGGATCCACGGATGTCGAGATACGTCGACACGCTGGAGGCCCCTCGTCGAGCAGCTCCCTGAGCATCTCCACGCTCCCACCTCTCGCCGCGGGCGTGGACGGCCCGGCTCATCATCTCAAGCCGGAACACGGAGCTGCGCCCAGCACCAACATCGCCGTTCCGGCAATGCGTCGAGCACCTCGGCGACATGGCGTGGTCGAGCAGCAGCCTGAACACGTCGGCGCTCCCGCCCCTGGCCGCGGCGTAGAACATGTCGGTGACGCCGTACTCGCCCTCCCCGAACACGAGCAGCGGGTCCTCCAACAGCTCCCGCACGAACGCCACGTCCCCTGCCGACGCCGCCGTAGAGCACCCACCCGCCGTACCCGGCCCGGAGCAGCGTGTTCTCCCCGGAGCCGGCGGTGCGGTGGTGGGTTCGGGTTCCTGCACTCGCACCCATGAGCAGGCTCCGGGCGACGGACGCGCGGTTCCTGGCGGCGTCGCGAAGCGGGCGTCGTCGTCCCACAGCGCCTCGAGGCGGCGGATCCGGCGGAGCGAGGTGAGCTTGATGAGCAGGGTTGGGGGTCGAGGCAGCTTGGCGGACGATGTCGTAGCGGGCCGTCGGCCGCCGCCCAGTCTATCGGCGACGCGTACCACCACTGGTCGCCCGTGCTCTCCCACCGCAGCGGGAAGTAGCAGGACTGCTCCATCGCGGCGGGCGGGGAGATCCAGCAGTGGGCGCTGCCGTGCCGGCCGACCCTGCCGCTGCACTTGGATGGAGTGAACTGTGGTCAGCTACAATCTCACATGGCATGTGACACAACGCCGTGCCAAGAACTGCAGCAGCAGCAGCAAGTGGAAGGAGAAGAGAATGTGTGCATCAGCACTCGGCAAGCCACAAAATGTGAGTTATTTATTGCTTTATTCTTGGACTAGAACAGCAGGATGCAAAGCATTTGTAAACTGTAGATTGAACACACGCAAATGGAGATTAATTAAAAGATTAAAAGCAGGCGACGGAAGAACAGCAGCTCAGACAAAGCCGAAAGCAATAGTACATTAGAATACAATACCTTATGCAAAAGAAGTTGGCGTGCGCAGCAGCTCAACTGCCCAGGAACAAGAACCAAACAAATGCTGCAGTGCCTGCAAATGCAAAGCTCGGCGGCTTGATCAGGGCCCGGGATTAGGCCACCAAAGTGGTTCTATCAAGAGGTAGTACTAGTAGGCAGCAGCGTGGTGCCTGCAATGCCTGCAAAGGTGCCATGTCGTTATGGATGAGAGAGAGAGGACAGAGGAGGGTCCAGGTCAATAACGATGCACACAGTGCACTGTGAAAGTCAGTGATACAGCCGTCCAGCTGCAGTCCCGGTGGTCCTACTTTGGAAAAGGAAAAGCGAGACATTGAGCGGGGAGTTTCTGTGAGTGATTATTCTGTATCACAGTATCAATGGAGACGAGGAAGACGGGGAATCTTTTCAGAGGGGGGCACGGCAAGCACGGGGAAGGAAAGGTGAAACAAAGCCATTCATGAGGCCCAGAGGGAGGGAGAGAGAGATGGGGACAGCCGGACAGGCGTGGTTGATGCATGGAGGGGACGAGGAGCACAGGAAGGTTGGTTTGGGGTTGGCAATGATGCAAATGCGTGGTCTTGTGCAGTTTGGTGGGGAGCTTTTGGGGCAGCTGCAGATGGCCTCGGCCTTGAAAGGTCTTCTGAATTTAATCCGTGTCTGTATCCAGCTTATGGTTTCTACGAAGGGATCTATGCTTAGAAATTGGTAACCGGACAATTAACGTACTAGTGCAGAGTTGTTGGTTGGTTTTGGTTTGGTTCGGCAAGTACGTATACTCCGTACTGAAGATGGACACGGACAATGAGAGACGGCAACAACTTGTCACTACTGTCGGATTTCGCATGACGGTTGCAGTGAGTCGCTGATGACAACCTTTTGTAGTTCGGCCGTTGAATCAATCCCCTTCACACAACCTTTCATCCAGTTTCGGCTGATACAAAATCTTCTTTTTAATTAAAAGGGTAAACATATGTGAATTCTTACCGTGTGTCGTCTGCAATAGTGCTTGGATCCGAAGCAACATCTCGGATCTGCCGGATGGACGGCCTATGAATGATAGATAGATAGGTGGCGGATCGAGTTCATTCATTCGTGAACAGGACAGGCACTTAGTTTGCCCATCACCTCTTATATATACTAATATAACTCGGACGACGTTGATGTTCCAACGACAGCGAGTAAAGTGGCCGCCGCCAGACTCTCGAATCTCTCCTCCACTCCATCGATGGATCGATCCGGCCGTGTCCACATGCGTGCATATGCCTGCTACCCAATTTGCCTCCACGTACGTCCGTCATTGATCTGGAAGGAACATGCGTCGTGTATGTGCCTACATCTAAATCTAATCACTAATTGTGCCTATCCGTAAGCGATCAGTGAATTTGATGCCAACAAGGTGGCGTACGTGCTCGATCTTGTGGCACGTACGTACGATCAGCATGTTTACGATGAGACAGTATGATATGCAAATGGTTTTTTGAGTACTTGCTCTCACATGCCACTGCCCGTTTTGTTTGTAACGCGACGCCGTACGTGCAATTGTAATGGCCTGTTCTTCGGATTAGCTTTGGGTGCTGCGAAATGGACAGAGGGCGCCTTTGCTGCGCCTGATCGGTGCCCCCCTCTCAGCAGCTTTCTCCTGTCCTGGTCCGGCCCGATCCCATCTCGGAGACAGCTCATCGGTGACGGCCACGGTCACGTGTTCCTGTTTCTGCCGCGAAACAACCCACCACTAGCAGGCCAGGCACGGCGAAATCGAACAATCGGACGGGCAAGGCAGGCACAAGGCTGCCGTCGCAGCGCAGGCGGCCCGGCCCGGCGGACAGGCAGGCAGCGCGTGCCCGTCAGGGCCCAGCGCGTTCGCCGTTCGTGTCGGGCAGGGGTGGTGGGCGCCCCGTGCCCCCAGCTCCCACGGCCGGCCTCGGCACGTTTGCTTTGCCCAAAAGGTGCCCGATCCTCCCACGGTCTCACTCACCAACCGCCCCGCAACGGCCGTCCCTCCCCCACGCGCTGGCGGTCGCCGCCGCCACGTGATGGTGAGGCCGTCGTCCGGATCGCGTCGCCGTAGGCGTAGGCCGGCCCACATGCGATGCGATTCGATCCGTCGAATTATTGAGGCGCCATGGATAACTCACAACCACAACACGGCGTTTCTTACCTTCTTTTGCAGCAATCGACGATAGCGAGTAGCGACGACGCCCCAACGTGCGCATCGGCTGCAGCCTTGTCAAATGCAGCATCCTGGTTGGAGATGGAGTGGCGACAGGAGTCATAACAGAGGATCTTGGTGCCCTTCTTCAACACTGTCTGTTTGCAAAGCTGGAGCCACGTTTGTTTACCAAAGAGAAGAAGAGCTGCTCCTGGAATATTCAGAGTCCACTGTTACAAAAATTACCACACAAACAAACCAGCAGCAGGTCAGCTATCTGGCAGCTAAACGAAGTATCAACATGTTTGCAATCGTGGAAAATAGTTTCCGGTTCCGGCAAAGCTTTTAAATGGTCCATGACGAGCAGCAATATTTTCCACGGACATTATACAGCTATTCTAAACAGGACGGTAAATTAAATTTCACAGGTTTTAATCTTGGTAAAACGTAAGAGGTAGGAAGCATTATACTCCGTACATGCTAAATGCACAAGGCTGACAAGAGCTGTGGAATGGTACAACATTGACCAAAAACAGGGCAACTAAGCAACTGCAACTCTGTAATAACACAAGGGGTAACGACAGAAGGTTTATACTATGAAACATTTCATTGGTTTGAGGAGTAAAGTAAGGTGAAACAATGATGCACCGACAAAAGTGATAACCATATTGAAAAGACAGGCCTGGTTTGGATGTTGTAAACCATAATAGCATTAAGAAACTGAAACCATGGTTCAGAAAAAAGCGGTATAGAGTGCAGTTTTTATAACTCCACAAAGACTGCAGTTTTAGCAATACCATGGTATTCAAAACCATAAAGTTTGTAGCATCAGACAACCATGGTATTTCTCTAGAACTCCATAAATGCTTTGTATCCAAACTGGGCCAACATTGTAGCCAAATGAAAGCATGTCACTTTTAAACCATATTGAATAAAAGATAACGGTAGTCAAATGAAAACATGTTCCTCATAATTTCCACAGTAACAATGTTATAAAAAGTAGATATGATATATGTTTGTAAGGCTACAAGCACCTGAGCCCAGTCACCTTCTAGTTGAAACAGAGTTTATTATGAAACCTCAATTTAAACAGCATAGCATATTGTTTCAATATTTTTTCTCCATAGCAAGAATGTTATACAAAGTAGATATGATATATGTCTTTAAGTCTACAATCATCTGAATTCAGTGAGTTTCTATTTGAATCAACACTTCTAACTCTCCAATTTAAACAGCAAGCATATTGTTTTGATGTTTTCTCAAACACACAAGAAGTGAATCAACATGTAGAGTGCAGAATCTATTTATGTACCAGTGCAGAGAGTTATTATATAGGCATGTACACTATTCATATCACCTATATTACATAAATATAATCTGAGACAACATACTGAATGGTGCCACAGTTAGAAAACCAAGCTCAATAACTGACAATACAGTCACGTGAAATGTAATAGCATGTTTTCGCTCGAAAGTAAGGAGATGCAATAGCATGGGCTCATAGCTCTTGAGTCTTGATTAATGTACAAGGATCATCATCTGCAGTCAAATAAGGGTCTGAATCTTGCTATAATACCATGAATAAAAAAAAAGATATAAAAAGTAAAAATCAGTAGATGTTCCATCTTTTTGTGATGTGAAGATGCCTCTTGTATTCTAGTTATGCTAAGTTAGAGATTGTTGCATAGTATCAGCTAATGACTAGCAAATGGATCACATGGGAAAGGTAATGCTCTCAAAGTTATGGAGAAAGGCCAAAGGAAATTACATCATTCCGAATTCTTTCCACATATGCTTCCATGTTTTGTCTCTGCATCTCACTCAAAAGTAACTCACATGTTTTACGTCTAGGCACAATTTCACTACCTACCATCTCATCATAGAGTCGATAGGCCCAATCAGTTTCACCGGCCCTGCAAAGACCATGGATCAGAAGGGTATATGTATCAAGATCTAATCCTAGACCACTCCTATCACGAAGCTCAGTCAACAAACGGTGAATGGCACCAGCTTGCCCTCTTCGACCAAACAATAGTCTAAGAAGTGGTTGGTATGTCTGAAGATCAGGTTTGCAGGATTGGGCCTCCATTTCTTTCAACACATCGAGAGCATCATCATCTCGCCCATACTGGCAGAGAATTGATATCATGGTGTTATAAGTGGCCACATTACGGGACACACCATTCCTTGGCATCTCCACACGAAATACTTGGTTCGCTTCAAACAAATGACCTGCTCTACCAAGAAGGTTGATCAGAGCATTGTAGAACAAGGTATCAGGCTTACAACCAGAGGACTTCATTCTGTCCGAAACACTCAAAGCTTCTTCAAACCTTTCACATTTTGTCAGTGAGGGTCATGATCATTGTGTAAGTGATCACATTCGGATGGCAGCCCTGAGAACTCATGGAATCAAGGACTTCATAGACCCTCCTGAAGTTGCGCTGCTTACAGTAAGCCTCAAGAACAGCAGTGTACGTGATGACAATAGGAGGGAGCCCCCTGTTTTTCATCTCCTCGATCGTCCACATTGCCTCATCAATCCTACGCACACTGCACCACCCATGGACGAAGATGTTGAAAGTGTAAGAATCTGGTGCGATATACGGGCTGAGCATGACAAATACCTCGCGCGCCAATTCGACTTTCTTCTCCTTGCAGAGCGCATCCAGCAGCACATTCATGGTCTCCGTGTTCCTCTCCAGTCCCAAGTCCTCCAACTGATCAAACAACAGAACGACATCCCTCCACCTCCTCGCAGCGACAAGCCTCCTGATGCTCTTGGCGACAGTGTCCACCGTGACGAGCCCCTGCAATGCATTTCAGACAGCAGATCCCACATCCGGTCGATCTGCCTCATCTTCCCGAGCAGGTCGACCATCCGGTTGCAGGCGTAAGGCGTGTGCGAGTAGCCTCCGCCCCGCGACTGCGCCCACAGGAAGAAACCCAGCGCGGATTTCCAGTCGTCCCCGCACCTGCGCAGCAGGCTGTCCGCGACGCCGCTGGTTAGCCGGACCTCGGAGCACTCCGCCCCGGGGATCCGGACCAGGTCCTCGACGCCCCTTGCGCGCCCTGAGGAGCGAGCTCTTGATTTCTGCGGCCGCCGCCTCTTCCTCCGCCGTGAGTGCGGCGCTGTTGGAACCTTGGTTCGGAGGCGCGGCGGACGATGATGATCTGCGGAGGGAGAGGCGTAGCAGGGTCCTCCCGGCCTCGCAGCAACGGCCCCGGCGCCGGAGACCGCGCAGAGGCATCGGGGAGACGATGTCCACGGCTTGTTGCTCCTGGCGGCCGTTGGTTCTAGAGAGACCTCAGGATCGGGTCTGGTGGTGGCAGTTGTGGGCTGTGGCACCGCAGTAGCGCTGAGCGGCGGCGGAAGGCTAGGAGGAGCGCCGCGTTTAGGGGAGGTGATGAGCCATGTTACATGAGCACGCAGCCCGCAAGCCTGGTGGCCCGGTGTACGCGCGCGGAAGCGGGCCGATTCCTTACTGGGCCAACGGGTCCGCTCGCTGCCGCTTAAAAACCTACTCCCTCGGTAGGAGTTTGTCGTTTTTTACTTATGAAATTCATGTTGGGACCATTCGTCTTATTCAAAATATTTATATAAAGTTAATAAAAATAAAATAATAAATATTTAAGTATCTTTATTGTTTTTGTTTTTTTCTTGCAGTCTTTTGTGCGTGACCTCCCTATTTTCTTTGCTTCCCTTGAGGGTGATTATGCGACCGAGGGTGAAGTTACTTTGTCTTGAGTCCGAGCGAGCTCTTCGTTCTCAGCTTGATGAAGCCGAAGGCAACTTCGGAAGGGTTGACTGAATCCTATAGCAAGCTTGTGCAGGAGGTCAAGGTATTTGCCTCATCCTTGTTTTCCCTTTGGGCTCTTTGTATTTATGCGGTTGGTGCCCGACTTTGAGAGTTTTATTTTAGCTATTCGGGTGACCAATGTTGGTTAGGAGACCATAATTGGTGGTCTCAGGGACTGAGCTTCAGCGGGGGCGAAGGATGCAATGGCTGTTCTTGATCAAAGTTTGTTGAGCTCGGCGCCGTCTCTCCTCTTCTCGGGAGTGTATTGACTTCACGAAGATCATGGCTTCCCCTGGAGGGGTTTTTCTTCCTCGTGCCTCCGAGTGCTTAGGTTCTTTTGTTGGGGATGTAGCTCTGGAGGCTTCCGAGGAGTTCTCTCTACTACTTCCATTCTCTGGTGCCGGGATCTACCCATTGCCCGGAAGATCATGCGAGATGATGGAGAAGGAGAACCCTGTGGTGGATGAAGCCATTGATCTTGGTATGAATGAGGAGGTAAACATTGATTTTGATGCGGCCTAAGTGCTCGTATGATGGCGGCTTCGTCCCGTCTTGTAATGAACATCTTGTGATGGCCTCGTTGGTTGATGGCCTCTCGATACACTTTGTGTGCCGCCGTGCGGACTTTTTGTTTAAATATTGCGTGTCTCTTTCGCTTTTGCTTCTTGAGCTTTTGGTTTTTTTTGCTTCTTTTGACTCTCCGAGATGTTTCATGAGCTTTGTAGGATGCTTGTTCCCGGTCACTAGTTCCGCCTCGGTGTTGGCTCTTCATCCGATGGAGTAGTCTAGAAGTCTTGTTTCTTGTCGCTGGGCTCTTTTTACGGTGACTTGATTGCATCTTCTTTCTCAAAGTTGTTGAGTAGAACTGTATGCTAGATCTTGTGCCTTGAGAATTCTTCTTTAGGTGTCTGGGCTCCGTCTTCTTCTTGAGGATCTGTGCCAAGTAGGTTTGGTAGAGTCTTGCTCTTTGATGGGCAGGGTTGTTTTTCTCTCGTCCCGCCTTCGCCTCTTTCAGACTTGCTAGGATGGGTGATGGAGTCTCGCTCCTTATAGACAAGGTAGTTTTCCACTTCGCCGTCCAAAGACGCCTTCTTCTCGTAGACTTGCTTTGAAGTAGATTGAGTCCCGCTCAGAAGCTTTGCTAGGGTTGTTTTCTTCTAGCGTGTCGCCTTCGCCTTCTTCTCGTAGACTTCTTTGAGGTAGGTTGGTGATAGGATTCGCCCGATCTTCCGCGGGAGGTACGGGATAAATTCGATTGGGTGGAGAACTCGACGTTGACGGTAAGGCTCGAATCAACACAATTGGACCCTACAACCGCTACACCACAGCTCAATGGTTATCAACCAAGCACGACTTGATTGACCTCGCCAAGAAGGCTTTCCCGCAGTTTAATCGAGAACACAAGCAAGAACAGATAAGAACGCATAATCTGAATATTGCAAATATGAATGACGAATGTAATTAATGGGGTTCGAGCTCGGTTCACAAAAAGAACTAATCGCCACAAATGTGAAGAACAAGAACGGGGGCCCCGGATTACTGTGAAGAGGAATAATCTTCACGGTTACAATGAATCAATCAAGTTTCTTGAAGGAAAACTCAAACTAAACAAAACCGGAGTGACTAGCGGTGGGCGGCGGCCTGTGTTTATAGTCAAAGACTCGACCTAGGGTTGAGGCGGCCGGGGGTTGGCGTCCACAACTTGGGCTTTAGGCCCGACCACGATACATGGCCAAATTGGCCCCAAAAACAGTGACACAAGCACCTTTCCGTGGTCACACAGAATGATCCATTGGCCATCTAGAGCTGGGACCAGATCCAAAACAACGGCGGCGACGTCCCCTTTCCATAGAGTCCAAGATCGCCCCGTTTCGAGCATCGTATGAGGAAGTTACGACCGAAACATTGACGACGTGTCTGCGCTGAATCCGAGGGTGACGTGGCGGTGAGTTGGAGATGAGTTGCAACTTGGGGAAGACCGTGGCGTAGGCGTGTCCAAAGATGTCCAGTAGCGGTGATGTCCTCATCATCCTCGCCTTCTTGAATTGAGTCGTCCTCGACTCCATCTTGGCGATGTCCTCATCAGTTGGAGTCGTGCTCCTTTGTGTTAGGGTTGTTTTCCTCGACGTTCCAACTTGTCTTCTTGTAGACTTGTCAGTAGCGGGTTGGGGTCATGCCCCGATTTGTCGGGGTTGTTTTTCCTCCGACGTGCGAACTATGTCTTTCCCTTAAGACTTGTCACGGTAGTTTGAGGCTTGCTCCCGGCCGGCGAGGTTTCTTCCTTTTGGCCTCTAGCCGTCTTATCGTTAGACTTGCTAGAATAGTTTGGTGGAGTCGGCTCGAAAAGAGTTGTCCCTTGAAGGGTTAGGGAGATCCCATCTTTGTCCGGTGAACTAAAGCATGATGTCCCTTGAAGGGTTCTCAGTCCGGGCCCATTTAAGTGCATGTGGACTGAAGGTTGAGATGGTTGGATTTCTATTTCACAACACTACAATCCATCTCGCCTGGGTTGGGCTGCTATGCTTTCTAAGAGCGTAATGTGATACGATGGGTTTCTATTTCACAACACTACACCGTTCACGCCCGATTCAAAAGGCCGACCGCTTTCATTAGACATAGTGGCACGTTCTGGACCCTCGATGGCCTCTGCGACCTAACGTGCTGATTCCGCCGTCACATGGAGTGGCGGTTCTCAATCTCCCATTAGGATTTAAGGAGTGGTGAAGGGTCGAGATGGGGACTAGAGGGGTGAATAGTCCCTTTTAAAAACTAATCGCACCCGGCTAACCGAAACAAATGCGGAAGTAAACTTATCGGTCTAGCCAAGACTTCACCCCTCTAACTAAGACTCTAAATCACCTCACAAAAGATCCTACACAAGAAGAGTGAGGTGACAAGCCTACCTTGAGCTCCTATTCAATTCTAATGCAAGGTCACACAAACCTAAGCACTAGTACTACAAGCATGGGGGAGCTCCTACACAATTCTATTAAGCAAAAGCACAAAGCCCCTAAGCTCACTAGATGCACAATGGACAAGGTAACACACACCTAACCCAAAGGCTCAAATTACCTAGCTACACAAGCTAAGCAAAGTAACTAAGCAAGCTACACAAGCTAGATAGTTACAACTACTCTACTCAAGCACAAGCACAAGTATATATGAATGTAAGAACAAAGCTTGTGATGAAGAGAATGCAAACCACGGCGAAGTGTGGACACAAGATGACACCGGTGATTTTTTACCGAGGTCTCGGGAAGCTTGCCAACTTCCCCCTACTCCTCGTTGTGTCGACCGACACCTTGGTGGTTCCACGGTTTGGCGAATCACCCGGTGATGATCCTCAAGCTTAATGGCCGGTGCCAAAACCCACGTGGGGGAGCTCGATCGAGTCCCTCACACAGGTGAGTCCTCTAACCAATCCCTCCAGAGGGTACCGTGTGAACCCACACACAAGTGTGGTAGCTCAATGACACGCTCCACTAGAGTTGCTCTTCACGATCCCCGCGAGGTGAGCACGAACCTCTCACAATCTCTTCTTTGGAGCACCGCACAAGCTTCCTTGCGTGCTTCACGAAGTCTCTTGCCACCAAGCCGTCTAGGAGGTGGCAACCTCCAAGAGAAACAAGCACACCGGCTTGCAACACGATCACCTAATGCCATGAATGCGATCTCTCAACGCAACGCACTAGAACTCGATCTCTCACTCAATCGGATGAACGATGTCAAGCATATGTGAGTGGGAGGGCTCTCAAGCACCACACAACAAGCCACAAAGGCTAGAGTGTGCTCAGCAACCAGCCAAAGCCGGCCACCCCATCTATTTATAGCCACAAGCCAAAATAGAGCCGTTGGGGTGTTTCTGCGAGGTGACCGGACGCACCGACCGGACGCACCGGCGGGTCCGGTCGAGGGTCCGGTCGCCTCCAACAGTGCTTCCGGTCACAAACGACGAGGCACCCTGGCCCACAGCTGACAACCCAGAGCATGCTTCCGGTGCATCGCGTCCGGTCAAGACGGATGCTTCGGTGTGTGCGTCCGGCCGACCGTCGACCACACACCGAAACATGCTCTCGCCAGACGCATCGGCCGGACGCTCCAGTGAGTGCGTCCGGCCAAGCCTCCCACCTTCCGGCCGGCGTCGGTCCCGGCCGACGCTTCCGGCCGCCGCTCCTCGCGAAACTTCTCGCCTTTGCTTCGACATGCTACCCATCAAGTATACCAAACTTGAGCACGAGAAATAGCATGTTTTCACCACCACGATGCATCCGGCGCAATAGAAAATATGCATCTCATTTTCTCAAAAGCGCCGAATCCCGCCTCGCAAGCTCAGCGGGAGGATGAGCGGTTCCCAAACCCAACTCAACCCTGCAATCACCGCCGCCTTTGCAAATGTGCCAACACCACCAAGTGTACATCACCATGTGCAAGTGTGTTAGCATTTTCACAATCATTTCAAAGGCCGGGTTAGCTCTTAGCACGCCACTCGATCCTAACACATCGCAAAGTTAGATCGCTCAAGTGGCACTAGATGACCGATATGCAAACAAGTTTGCCCCTCTTGATAGTACGGCCATTTAGGTTATACCTTTGCCTTGCGCATTTCCATTCCGCTTCATCTCCAAGTGTCGATGCAACACATGCACCAACACGATCAATAATGATATGATCCATTTCATATCATCACATGACCTTCTTGATACAGCGATCTTGACCTCACTTGCTCTTCACCGTTGCGTCGGTCCATCGGCGCCAAGTCCCTCGACTTGCCCTTCACACTTGCAACCGCCAGGTCCATCAAGCCAAGCCTCGTCTTGATCTTCACCACCTTGGTCACATGACTCCATGTCATGTTTTATATGCAATAAGCTCCTTTATTGCACCATCACATGTGAACTAATTTCCCGTGTATAATCTCAATCACACATATTAGTTCACCTAATGTTGACACTCAATTACCAAAACCACAAAGGACCTTTCAATCTCCCCGTTTTGGTAATTGATGGCAACACTACAAAGATATGGAATTGAAGATTAATTTCACACTTGGTAGTGGTAACTCCCCCCTATATGTGTGCCCAATTGATTTGAATTCAAGGTTTGCACACATACATAAATATTAAAATTTTGGGAGGGTTAACACTACAAAGTGATGCTAAGGTATATAGGATAAACCTTTGAAGCGTGACACCAATCGAAGTTGCACATTTGAAGTTCATCCTTAGCATCATCCATGTAACTAGACATACACAAAAACTCAAGATACCATGTGAGATCAACATTATATGCAATGGTTCTTGATCCACGTGAAAACTATATATGTCTAGCTACTACCTATGCATGCTAGTTATTATATCATCAATCAAGTTCTATGACTAGCATACACCACACAAGCATTGCATATAGAATCTAAAAACTTATGCAAATGCAAGCAAGCACATGAATATGCACATGTCAAATGCAATCAATCAAGTTCATGAGCTTGCTCCCCCAACTTGTGTGCTTCTCTTTTGTCCAAGAATGTTGATCTTCAATCTTGCTTCCTCTTGTTCTATGTCCGTATTCTCATCCCCCTTTTGTCATATATCCAAAGACACTTACATATCTTTGTCCAATTTCTCCCCCTTTGTCATCAATTTCCATAAAAGGATGCCTCTGTTGATACAAAGGTTGTGACTAGGGATAGATGGTTGATTGTTGAATTTTCATTTTTGATGGACACCACCATATGTTGGAATGACACCACTTGTAAATGACCACATGTGGAAGCATGAAAACCACCTTGAAATGCCACATGTAGGTCACTTGTAGGATCCTTGACCTTGATCTTGAGGTGGGGCACCTCCCCTATGTCAAAGAATATGTCAATCCATTTGAACAATTTGAGCACTTATTGGTGAGGGTAGCTTCCTTGATTTGAATTGATCACTTAAAGTTGAGGATCACTTGTGGAACCACCATTCATACCACGTGAAGGAAAGATACCACGTGTAGGAATATGATATATCAGCTCGTAGGTTCCTGGTCCCAGTACTCTTTTGACGATGAAGGGTCCTTCCCATGGACTGAGTAGCTTGTGCTTTCCTTCTATCTTTTGATTTCTCTTGAGTACTTGATCTCGGGGTTAAGTTTTCTTGGACTTGCGCTTTTGTCATAGTGCCTTCTTAGTCCTTACAGGTATCTTGCGTTCTGAAGGGTGGCATCTGTTCGACTTCTTCTCGCGCGGTCGATTTCAAGTATTCTTGTCTGTTCTCCTTCTCCCTTCTTTGAACCGCTTTCGATCCTTGGAGAGCTCCATATCAGGTCCGCCGGTAGGACGGCCTCGATCCGTAGGTTAGGAAGAAAGGAGAGTAGCCTGTCGCTTTCTGGCGATTTGAGTCCTTAGGCTCCAGATGACTTTTGGGAGTTCTTCTATCCATTTAGCTCTGTAGTCCTTGAGTTCTTCATACAGTCTTGGTTTTAGCCCGGCGAGGATTAGCCCATTGGCCCTTTCCACTTGCCCGTTAGCTTGAAGATGTGCGATAGATGCGCATCGATGCGTATTCCGCAGATCTTGTGCCCAATCTTCGAATTCAATCGCTGTGAAGGGTGATCGTAGATCCGTGATGATCCTGTTGGGCACTTTCGACTGTGCATGATTTTCGTATGAACTCGGCGCCTTTGTGGAGCTGTAGGTGACCCGGCGGCTTGTTTTCTATCCACTTTGTGAACTTGTCGATGGCGACGAAGATGTATACGTATCCTCCTTTGGCTCTTTTAAGTGGTCCGACTTGATCAAGTCCCCGGGACGAAAAAAGGCCATGATGGAGGTATGCGAACCAAGGTTGTGTGTTGGTACATGTGCCTATCTTGCAAACATCTAGCATCCTTTGCATCTTCTCGACAAGTTCTTCTCGCATCTTTGAGAGTCTGTTGGCGATAGTATCCGGCTCGAATGCTTTTCCTATGAGCGTTCTTGACGCTAGCGTGCGTGGTTGCCGCAGCATCGAGAATGGATTTCTTTGAGGATGTCTTTTCCTTCTTGAGCCGATGCATTTGTGTAGAACTCCCGATGCTGTTGCTCTTTTGTATAGTTTGTCCCCAATGAGCACGTAGTTCTTGCTTCTTCTCAAGATCCTTGTAGCTTCAACTTTGTCACGGGGTAGAGTCTTTTTTCTTGATGAAGTTAATGATATCTTCGATCCGGATAGTTGTTCTACCACACGGAGATATTATCATTACTTCGCTAGAGTTGATGGCTCGATAGCGTTGTTTTTCTCGGGTTCTTTTTGATTGAGGGCTTCAAGAGTTCTTCGACGAATACTCCTAGAGGGACTCGCGCTCCGTCGGATCCGAGTTTGGCTAATACGCGTCATAGGCTACGTTTGAATCTCGGAGGAGGACATGTACGATTTCTAGGCCTTGGAAGTTCTTTTTCCAATTTGCGTACTTCTGGCAATAGAGGCCTATGTTGTCCTTTGTTGAGTCCCATTCTTTGTTGACTTCATTGATGACAACAACAGAGAGCCGCCATATACTTGAAGTCTTTTGATTCCTAGAGTTTTTGCTATTTTGAGGCCATGGATGAGTGCTTCATACTCTGCCTCGTTGTTTGTAGCTTGCCATGTGATTTGCACCACATATTTGAATCCCGGCTCCTGCTCCCGAGCTTCAATGATTCATCAAGTACATGCTCCAATGTTTCTTGATGTCTTCCGGTATGGGTTGTTGGAGTTCTATCCATTCCGCTATGAAGTTTGGAAGTGCACGGGATTTGATTACTCTCCGTGGGGTGAACTCTAATTTAGGGATCCGAGTTCTACTGCCCATTTTGATATGCGTCCTGTTGAATCTCTGTTCCGCAGGATGTCTCCAAGTGGTGAGTCCATGACCACTGTAATCTTGTGGTTGTCGAAGTAGTGTCGTAGCTTCCTTGAGGTGATCGGTATGGAGTAGAGTAGTTTTTTGTACGTGAGGGTAGCGATCCTTTGACTCTGGAGCACCTCGCTCACGTAGTAAACTGGCTTTTACACTTTGTTGGCATGTCCGGGCTCTTCTCTTTCCACAATGATTGCTGCACTGACCACTGTGTTGGTTGCTGCTATGTATAGCATGAGGTCTTCTTGATCCTTTGGAGGAGTTAGGACTGGAGCTGACGTTAGGTATTGTTTGAGTTCTTCAAATGCCTTGTCTGCCTCCACAGTCCACTCAAACTTTCCCTTGGTCTTGATTAGTTTGAAGAAGGGTAGTCCTTTTTCTCCAAGTTTTGATATGAATCTGTTGAGTGCTGCCATGCACCTGGTGAGTTTCTGGACATCCTTAATGCTTCAAGGTTGTTTCATCTTTGTGATTGCCTTGATTTGCTTGGTACTGGCTTCTATGCCTCTACTGCTGACCAAGAATCCTAGCAATTGTCCCAATGGTACTCCAAAAATGCACTTGGTTGGATTGAGATTCCACTTCCACTTCTTGAGGTTGTTGAAGGTCTCTTGCAGATCTTGGATCAGAGTGTTTGGTTCTCTTGTCTTCACCGCCACAGCGTCCACATATGCTTCGGCGTTCCTGCCGATCTGCTCTCCTAAACAAGTATGTATCGCTCTTTGATACGTTGCTCCGAGATTTTTTTTGTCCGAAGGACATTGTTTGGTAGCGATGCGCGCCGAACGGAGTGATGAAAGAGGTCTTGCTCGATCTTCTTTCTTTAGCGCTATCTAGTGATATCCCGAGTAGCGATCGGGATGATAGTAGAGCTGATCCTACCGTGGAGTCTCGGTGTCCGGGTCGATCCTTGGTAGCCCGAAGGGATCTTTTTCGGGAAGTGCCTGTTCAGTGCAGTGTAGTCCACACACATACGCCATTCTCGAGGTGTTCTTCTTACGTACTTTAGGCTGGGTTAGCTAGCCAATGCGGATGTAGGATTTCTCCGATGAACCCCGCGGCGAGTAGTTTCACGATCTCCTACTTGATGGCTTCTTTCTTTTTCGGTGAGAACCTCCTTAGTCTTTTGTCCGATGGGTTTGTACCCTTCATTGATGTCAATTCTATGCTCACCAACTCCTTTTCGGACACGGGGCATATCGCTGGTTTCCGGCGAAGATGTCTTTGTGCTCTCTTAGAAAGCTGGTGAGCCTTGAATTCCTATTTTGGAGATAGGTGAGTGCCGATGATCATTTGTAACATCCCCAAATTTCCACAAAGGGAAACTCATAGATAGATGTATAATATGATAGTCTCCAAGGATCATTCCATCACATTATTCAACTTACGATCGATTCTGAGTCAAACTTCGAATAAAAGAGTACAAATAGAAGGGTATATTATTACATCGCCACTTGGCGGAAACAATCAGAGTCACGCAGCATCCAGAACAGCTAGAAGAACGTCGCGGAAGCATCATCATCCATCCTCAGCTTGAGCGTAGGCACGAAACCATCTAATCCTCCAAGCAGCCGAAGCTCACCTTGCAAACTAAAAATGACTTTTCAGTACAATGAGTGCGGCTATTTCCCACCCTATGCTTTGCTTTTTGCTATGTGGTGCTTTGTGGAATGCAAAGGATATATCACAAAGGCCTATATTTGGTTTGTAGTTTCCTATGCAAGCATCAAGTTTAAATAAATAAATATATACAAGTTTTAATTACCATCCCCAAAGCATCACACCAACCCCGGTGTAATGCCCAAACCAATATCATACAAAGCTCGGATCCATTCCCACAACACATCTCACACCTCACCAGCGCTGCGCTGGCTGACGACGACCCTTCAACTCCTTACGCTTTTGCCTAACCGGCTCTCAGCCCTCACGGGCTCTCGGCCGTAATCCCCCAAACCACACTCAACTCGGGGTGAGAAGAGAAAACACCCTCACTACTCCGGAGAAGTTGGACCTCGAGAAAACCTAGCCAAAAGACCAGAACAAGATACCGAGGGTAGTCCGGGCAAAAGGCCGGGCGCAAGCCTAAGTAGTCGGTCTAGACGGGTCCTAGCCCGAAGGCGGACTATACGTATAGATTTACAACTCTGCAGAGCGTGTACTCAAGACCACACGGTCACCATCATCGACGCTGATCACACGTCTAGGATGACATACGGAGACCACCTAGTTAGACAATGCCACCAAACCACTCAGCTCTGGGAAGCTCCGGAGTACCACCGTCGCTACCGAGGCGTGAAAGCGACGTATCGAGTACTCCCGCGACTCAAGATCAACCCCCGCTGTCTCGGCAGGATGGAGGCCATCGGGGCCTGTCACTGCTATAACACTAACCGCTACCTCCTAGTAAGTATGGCATCATCCAAGTAGATGGGGCAATCCGCAATCCGCCCATAACGTAAAACGTGAGGTGAGCACCAATTCCCAAGATCTCCGGTCCTCGAAGATACAAGTCCTTAGGTATGACCAAGCAAGACATCTTCTACACTCCTTTTCCCGGCCTTCGTCCCGTCACAGGAGTTAGCACCGGGTATCCAATTCCGTACAAATTACCCACCACAGGTAGGACGAGGTGGGAGAGGCCCAGAAGCACAATCCCCGGCTAGACTCGTCTCGGCGACTCGTCGTGGATCCCCGCCTCGTCGACACAACCCTCACCACACACCCAAGGCATACACGGAATCTCACTCACCACATGACCTCAGTCACTTAGGGCTCCAAAGTCGCCCACAAACATACTCAATGCCCGGCTCATATATCCCGGATCATATATAACATGTAAGTGAGATATAGCGATAGCGGAAGAAGATATAATAAGCGCGTGGCTAAATCTATCGCCGGTATGCAGGTGATGGGTTGCGACAAGGTAAAAGGCTTCACAAGCATTCTAATCATGCAATCCTATCATATAGCATTGCAACATAAAATAAAGCGCTAGCAAACTATCATGGCATGCGTAATAGGATCTACGAGGTGGGTGGGAAATGAGCACCTCAAAGGTCCTCCGGCAAGTCCTCCACTGACTCCGGGTCGTCCTCCTTGCGTAGCTCCTCTTCCAAGACTGAAAGCGTGGCGTAGAGTCGCGATAGCGACTCCTATAGATATTCACAAAGAAGCAAATCGAAATTCAAAAACTCCAAATGCACTCATGGATAAGCCTATGACGTAGAGCTTCTTTTTAGAAAAATTTGGACTCTTGTTTCATATTTTTCCGAGTTCGTATGAATATTCTACAATTTCGAAGTTTAAAACATATTTCGAAAAAGAATAAAGGCTGGTTTAACTTTGAGTCCGACACGTGGCGACACGTGATTGGCTGCGATTTGCCACTGTGGGCTTCTGAGGCGGGGCGGGGTGATGTCGGCGGTGGCGTCATTGGCGGCGTCATCGGCCGACGCGTGGGTCGAGGACTTGCGTGGGGCGACATGTGGGTCCTACGCCGGCGTCGCGATGACGTCGGCCCGGTCCCCGGCCTAACGTGGCTGGCAGGTGGGTCCCGCGGCTTAAGTCAGCGGCGGGTGGGCGGGTCAACGTTGACTAGTCAGCGGTCAATCCCCTGGCCCGGGCGACCGGGCTCGAAAGGGCGGATCGGCGGATATGGGCGGGTTGGGCCGCCGGCCCGGACACGTGTCACGCTTGCGGGCTATCCACGTTGCGGTCTTGGGCCCGAATCGGGCCCTCGTTTCGGGCCGGCTCGTGAGTCGCGGTCCACGGTGGACTCCCGTTGGTGGCCCATAGACCAGCCGACGTGGTCTCACGGTGGACCGAGTCCACCTCTCTCCTCCTCCTTAAATGCCGGTGGACCCCAGTCCACGCGACGACGCCGCTCCACCTCCTTTCTTTCCCCAATCTTCCTTCGTTCTCCGGCTCATGCGGTGGCGCACGGGCGGCGGTGAGACGAGCTCATGGCGCGTGCTCGGGCTCGCCGGTCTTGGGGGCGGCTAGGTGGCCCCTAGGGCTTCGCGCGGCCTCGGTGATGGCAACGGCAGGCCAAGGACAACGGCTCACTCGCCTCCGCCCGGCGGTGCGGCGGGCGCTTCACGCCTACGGCGGGGCGCCGAAGTTGGGCGGACGCGGCGAAAGGCGGGCATGGCAAGGTGTCTCGCCGATCGCCAACGCGGCTAGGTCCAAGGGCGCGGGCGGTCTTGAAGGCGTGAGCTCCTCGTGGAATCGCCGTATGGCCGGGGCGTCGCGCGCAGGGCTCACGGCGCGACCGGGCCGGGGGCCGGGCGCGCGGCGCCGAGGCCATGCCCCTCGGCGCCGGATGTGCTTTCTCGCGGCCCACGAGTCCTTGCGGGGGGGAAAGGCGACGAGACGGTCGAGCGCGGCATGGGAGGCGACGGGCGCGGCCATGCCAGCGGCGATGGCTGGTGGCGGGCTACTTCCGCCTAGCCGGGTGCCTCAACATCCACTCCTTCCTTCGATTGGGGTCACGTGTACCAAAGGGTCGTCGTCGACCACCAAGGTCAAGGCGGAGTCCTTCACGCCGACAACGGCGCGCGGCGGCTCCGGCGGCATGGTCGCTATGTGGCCATGGGCCAAGGTAGCGCCTTTTCTTCTTTCAAAGGGCTCGATTCTACTTGTCACGCGAGGCGGCTCAACGGCACGCTCGACGATCGAGGCGGCCTGAGTCGGGTCGGAACGGGCGGCGCACGGCGACGCCCTCGGCTGGGCGCCAACATGGTCGCTCACCGGGCGACTAGGCTCCTAAACGGGTGAAAAGGTGGTGATTCCCCGTTCCGGGCATGGCGGAGTGATGGGGGTGGTCCGGTGGCGGTTTGGTTGGTTCCGGCCGAACGGGCGATGGTGGCCACGGTGGTCCCGCCATGGCGGCTCTCGCGCTCATCGGCAAAGAAAGACCGGCGTCCTCGGGCGCTAGAGCTCCTAGGGCTCAAAACCGGCGGGTTTCCCATGTCCCTCCGGGCGAAGGCCATGGCGGTAGGTTCGTGGCGGTCGGCTGGCGTGGCCGAACGCGACGGACGGCAAGGTGGCGCAGCGACCATGGTGACGGGTGCGTGCTCGGCGGCGCCGCATGCTGCCGGGCGGGCAAGGCGTGGCCTTGGCCGCGTGGGCGCAGCGGCGGCAACGCATGTCTAGGAGCCCAAGGCGGCGCCTTGGCTCGCTCTCGCCGGGGGTGCCACGGCGCGGCGATGGACATGGCAACTACGGCGGCGACTCAAGGCACAAGGAAGGCGATGGGGATACTCACCGACGGGCGGCGAGAGGACGGCTGGTCCGGCGTGGTCGAGGCCGTGTGGTGTCGAGGGGGCGTCGCGATAGCGGTCGATCGTTGCCCTCCACGCGGTCGGTCTTGGCGTGAACGGCGGCAGCAGCGTATGGCTCCGGTGGCTTGGTGCGGTCCCGGCGAGGTGGGGTAGGTGGTCCGGGGCAGCTACGTCGTCGTTCGGCTCGCGCTTGGTCCCGCAGCCCGCGGTGCGGCTCGCGGAACAGCGACAGGGGCTCCTCGTCGGCGGGCTCGTCGGCTCGGCGGCGGTGATTGCTCGCGGTTCCTCTCCTCCTTCTTCTCTCTCCTCCTTTCCTCCCCCCACCCCTCCACTTCTTGCTTGGCTAGGGCGGGGCGAGAGCCCCGGGAATGGCGGGCCGTGCCCCGGGAAACCCTAGCGCTCCCGGGGGCTCCTTTTATAGGCGGGGCGGCCATGGCGAGGCGAGGGGCCGATTGGCCCTTGGACGCCGATCGACGGTCGCGCCGGTTCGATGGGACATGTGGCGGGGCTTTCGGGCGACGTGGCCTTCTCTCGTCCGAAGCGCACGCTGGCCCTGGCCGGTGCGCGATCGCCGAGGCGGTTTAAGTACGGTGTTGTTGGTATTTGTTAACTTACAGAGAAATAGATCCGCAAGCGCACGGATATCCAAAGGAGCATTTCACCCGGGGAGGGTTTTAAATATCGAATCCACGAGGAAGATAAGATTAACAATTCATTTGATTAAGGACGGTGATAGAAGACTAATGAGATTCGGTGGTTTAGCATTTACTTAAACAGGGTGAGCCAATAAAAGATAATAATGATAAGGTATATAAGATGTGAGGTGCACGTGGTGAACAACGGGGATAAGATTAATTCCTAGTTAGATTAGGATTGGATTTATGACGGACGGGGCCGAGTTCTTATGTAGCATACAAAGAATTTACGAAGTGGAAATAAACAGGCATAGCATAAGATCATATATAAATCAAAACCATAAATAAAAATGTGTACCCCGAAGATTACTTAAGAAAATCAAGAACGAAACAAGATCATCCCAAGAATCATTATCGACTAGTCTTATACGGGGGAGGATTGCAAAGGACTCAATAGTGTCACCACCACGATCTACCACACGACCCGGCATATAAGGTGAATCCGCAAATAAATTATATCTAAGCACCATGCTTACATACTCTCTATTACCTAGCATACTGGTGTAATATACTAGGAGCTCTACGAATAAGTACTTGAATTACCATGAATAATGACTATATCAAATATGCTATGACTAGAATAAAGTGTAAAGTAAACTAATTGTATGCATAATAATTAAATAGCACGAAGGTGTATGAAAGCAATAATTATATTGATCCATAGTGTAACTACTATCGATCGAAACGAGCATACACTCTCTCTTCTCTAGGCGACTTTCTATCTAATCTAGGCTCAAAGAGCTATGAATTAGCTATCCTATCTCGTGGTGTCTCCTCTTCTTGTTCCTGTCTTGGCTCTTCCTTGATCTACTTCTTATTGAACGTGAAGCTTTAGATCAAACTTGGACTTGTCTTGGCTTGAGGGGTCTTGGGCTGTTTATATATCGGTCTTCCTCTGTCTCTTCTACTTCAACAGCGACATGTGGTATTAACCTTGAATCAATCCCGCACTTCTTTCGTCGCCCTCGGATCAAACCGACTCAAATCAACCGGTTTAGATCGAGTCTTGGAGGCGGTTGAGGAACGTTCGAAGCGAGCCGAGACGGCGGCGGGGGGCCGATCGGCCTAATAGTTGGGCCGATCGGCCCAGGGGGGGTCTCCCTCCGGGTCCCGTCGATCGTCGTGCCTTATGGAGTCTTCTAGATAATGTATTTCTTGGTTCCGGTTAGTTCACGTCGGGAGAGATCCGTAGCCTTTCTGGACTTGTTTTCGAGTTGGATTGCGTTATGTTACGTTGGTCGGTATGCCACGTCATTTCTGCTGATTTTCTCGTTAAGTCCCCGCAAATCACAACTTTACCAAAACTCATGGAATTCATTAGTAGAAAACCCTAATAAGGTTATCTAATTTTATTTTAGTTCTTTTTCCATGAATGGTTGATGCATAAAAATATGAGTTAGTGAGCATCAACAAACTCCCCAAGCTTACCTCTTGCTAGTCCCTAGCAAGACTCTGTGTGTGTTACCAAATCAAATCTCGACCAAGATAGGATGAAAAATTTAGAATCATAAACTTGCTTTATATTTACTTGAGAGCATGGGGTTTTTATCATCATGAATCTTGGACTATTGAAAGATAGAACAATTAAGTCAAACACCATGTCTCAAGTTCGTGGTTTCACTATAACCCTGGAGTTTTACAAAAGATTATAAAGTGAAAGCACAGTAGTATTCCCGTATGACAACAATTAATAGTGAACATTTAATTTCTTAGCCCTTTTCTTTTGCTTCTTTTGTTTCTGAAAATATATCTCTCTTTATGGCAATGAATTTTAAAGAACCTCGGGTTACATGACAACTTAATTGGAGAGGTGAGCTCTTCTCACTGTATTGACTTTTGTCACATTCTTCTCTCTCCTTTTCTTTTTTCTTTTTCTCGAGATGTGAGCTCTACTCGCTCCGAACATTTGTTCATTTTTCATCTCTTTTTATTAGGGAGGTAGGCCCTTCTCGCCTAGTAGAACACTTGTTCATTTCTCTCCCTCTTTCTCATCTCACTTTGCTCTCATATATATATTTTTCTTTTTATTTTATTTTTGCTTGTCATGCCCAAGTCTCTTGAAAGCATAGAGAGATATATAAACAGAAGCAATTTTAGCATATTTTCAACAAGGCATTTATTTCATTTTATCAGGCTTATGTCATACAGAAACTCATTTAAAAATTCAAAGATTAATACTCCAGAATTTAAGTGTCACATATGAACAAGATAGATGGTAGCTCAACTTTTTATCATATCATATCGGTCAATTGCCTAGACTTGAAATTTAAGATCATACTCCCACAGTAACTCAAGTTCAAAGCATGTTTTAGAATCTTAACAATTATATCCATGTTGGGAGAAATAAATATGGTAGACTAGGCATTGATCACGGAGGAACAACATCTATCATGTCCTTATAGCATAATTCATGCGTATCAATATAATTATTATTCTCATTTTTTTTTAAGCACGCCTATATATATATATTAAAAACCAAATATTATTTATACTAGCTAAATAGACAGACTCAAATATAAATATATAGCTAAATAATTAAAAACCATAGTAATATAGATAAATAGATAAATAGGTAGATAGATACTTACCTTTGGGGCACTCCTTCCCAAGGGTCCGGACGGGTTTGTTGGTTTGACAGGTTTCCCCTCACCGTGGTTTTTAACGGGACCACTCCCCAAGCCGCTTGATGCACTTACCTATGTCTCATTCGGCCGAAAAGTCTCTCCAAATGCTCAGTTGTTGGTCTCCACCCGCCCCGGATGTCGTCCACCGCTTCCTCCCCTTTTGCGCATCCACTCTTTGCCGATTGTACAAGATGTCGGAGTGGGCGTTCCGAAAGTGTTGATTAGGGTGCGTATATTGTCGTGGCATACCCCGGCTGGATATTGCTGGATCGCGTACTCGTAACCCGCAAAAAGAATGACGGGCCGGCATAAATGCAAAGATGACTACCTTCTCGCATTTCCTCGTGGTGGGCAGCGATCCTCCCCGGTAGGCGCGACGTGGATGGTCGACGTTGGACCTACGTGCTCGCAGTATATATCAAGAAAGATTGCACGTAGTATATGCCTAATCCCGGGTTAGGTAACGGGATTGCATTGTTGTTATGAAGGTAGTAATACTCGTTCTCGGTCTTTTCTACCCAACGGCCCTGCCGGAAAATAGTCGCATCTCTATGATGTCTCGTGGAGTGGTTATGTAACGTGATGGTTGTGTCATCTCCCCACAGGCCTAGATCATTGGCTATACGAGTGATTAATGAAGTGCAATTTTTATCTCTCCAACTAAGTTGGGGAGTGATAGCCAATGGTCTACTAGTGACATAACAGTGAAACGGATGTCCTTCTAACAGCGGCATATAGGAATGCCGCCTCGATGCTCAGACGCGGTGATATTGTCCTTTCGTGGGAAAAGGACAAGGGCCATCCATTTGTGTAAGAATCTTAGTGTTGGAAGGTGGATGTCATTTGTGCGAGGTCGGTGGAACATACCCTTCCCCCTGATTTCGTTCTGCATACTTCCCGTTGAAGTCGCTTAAGGTGGAGGTTACATTTATGGGGCAAAATTTTGACTCAAAACCTAGTGCAAAGACCGAAGTTGTCTCCATGTCATCGTGTAAGTCCGCGAATAACCGAAAGGTCACTCCGTACCATCCTCGGTGTAATTTAGTGTGCACAAAAATTTAATGTGAGAAGCCGGCACCCCCTCTCAGAGGTGTCGTAGAAAGAAGACCATCCGTAATTTGAAAAATAATATTGAATTCTCGTAAAATTCCTATACGGTCCATGAATGTATTATCTAGCATAGGAGTAAGTGAGAAATCTACGTTCTTAAGTTTATCATACCTACTCCTTTCGCCTCCCGCTTGCAAATGAAGGTGTACGTCCCAAGGTCGAGTTTTACCTCGGCTTGGTGAAGGCATTGGAGATGGAGAAGCTAGAGGTGATGGCGCCGCTCTTGTGTCGGTGCTCATTGATTGCTCGGAACCAGCCCGAGAGTTTGAGCGTGGCGAAGCCTTCCAAGCAAGGACGACATTTTTTGGGATTTTGGCGAGAGGATTTCTAAAGGATTTTTTTCTTCTAAGTTTTTCTCTCCTCTAATTCTTTCCTAATCGCTCAAGGCGCTTCTTCTTCTCTCTTTGGAAACCGTAATTTCTAGTTGATTGGGATGAGAAGAGAAGAAGGTCGGCGGCTCTATTTATAGGCCAGAGGGGGCCGATCGGCCGATTATTGGGCGGTCGGCCCCACAAGTGGGCCCCTTCGGTGCCCTCTCCACCATCTATTATTTGCTGAAATTCCACGCTAGAATAGTATATGTTAGGTCAAGTGGAAATATCTTTGGTGGAAATTGGATGGTGGAGGAGAAAAGGGAATAAAGAAAGTGATGATTTGATGTTTTGTCCCTATGACATATGGGTCCCACTTGTAAGGTTGTAATATTTTTTTGTATTTTCCGAATAAAAATGAAAGAAGTAAAGTAGCGATAAGTAAAATTATTTTTATGCCACCACAGAAAAGTAATTAAACGGGCTTTACTCCGTATAAATTATTAATCATGGGGCGTAATTTTTCTTTTTATGGTGAATGTAAAAGTGCAGGAATTTAAATTGCGTAAGATAAATGCAAAGAATAAAATATTTTTGGATTTTTAAATTTTTACCGAATTACGACGGCGAGGGTCCGTAGTTAAGGTCCTCGAACGGGACCTTCCAATCTTCTAGTCCTCCGTTGCATCCTCCATCGGAGAGGATGGTTCGTCCCGGCATCGTCTTCTCTTGATCGATCATGTTCGCATTGGTGGCGAAGTTCCGTCCGGGTTTGAAGGCGAACTTCTCCTCCTTTCCATTGATCTCAAAGGTGATCTCTCCAAAGACCGACGTTGATGTTAGCGTTGGCGGTGCTCGAGGAATGGTCGTCCGAGGATGAGTGAGACCCTGGAGTTCGGTGCATGTCCAGTACAACGGTCGACCGGCACAAAGAACTCCCTGATCCTCACCGAACATTCTCGCCGATTCCTAACGGGTAGCGAACCGATTGATCTCGCTAATTGTAGACACATTGATGTTGGAACCAAGGTAGGGTGCTTAAGCTTGTCGAAGACAACCTTGGGCATCACACCGACACTTGCTCCAAGATCACGAGTGCGTTGTTGAAATATTGATCTCCGATTGAGCACTCTATAGTGGGGCATCCCGGATCCTTTTTCTTGATGAGTAATGTGTTTAGGATTGCCGCACTACACTCTTCTCGTTAGCTTGATGATCTCCGTGGTTGGTAGTGGTCTCTTCTTGTTTAAGATATCTCTAATGTACTTGGCGTATGTAGGGACCTCGCATGGCATCTAGAAGAGGTACATTAATATAAAGTTTCGGATTACCTCTATGAATTTGCCGAATTGATCATCAACTTGAGGTCTTCTTATTCTTCTTGGATATGGTAGGAAGTTGGTGTCGTGAAAGTCTTGTCCCACGGGTTCTTGGCGCACAACTTCTTCTACGCCATCATCCTTGTCTTCGAATGTTGGCCGGTACTACGGGTGGTGCGTAGGCCGCAGTGCCGAGGTTTCCTAGCCGAAGGTCTTACCGCTCCCTGTCGGGTATGGTGGATCGGTAGTTTGCTTACCACCTCTCGTTCGGATGTTATGTACCTGCTCATGATTAGTGGCAACAGGCATAGCAAGAGACAATTTTGATAATTTTGATTCTAGTTTGATATTAAAAACAACTTGCTCTTTTATCATAGCAGTAAAAGTTATCCATTTTAGCATTTATATCTTCTAGAATTTTATCATTAGCAACTAACTTCTTAGAGAAATTATCATTAATTTTAACTTGCTCTTCAATTAATTCTCGTAAAGAAGGTTGTTTGAATTTATTACCCGAATTAAAGTTATTACTCGAATACTTACCCGCGTAAGTCGGCCGTGATTGCTTGGTCTTCTTTTTGGGTTGGTGCCGATTCGTGAACCACCAAGCTTGAACTCTTGAAGTGTTCATGTAGTCTTGTAAAGCTTGTCGATCCTTCTTGTAGTTGGCTCGCTCCTCAAGCCAATTTAGTAGCACGTCCATCCCCGGTTGATACCGCCTTCAAGTCTTCTTGTTCTTCTTCTATTTCTTCATTTTGATGGCAAGATGGGTGTTCTTCAGGGTCCAGCCTTTGATTTTTCGATATCTTACACATAAGTATGTTGGCTTTCCCCGGTGTGAGTGATAAGAATGATCCTCCAAAGAAGTGGCGTCTAGATGCTCTCTTGGTTTTTGAATTAGTCCATGGTAGAATCCTTGTAAGAGCATCCATTCTTCCATTCCATGGTGAGGGCAATCGATATGTATTCTTGAAAACGTTCCCATGCCTCCGAATAGATTCTCCCTTTTTGTCGCTGAAAGTTGGTAATTTTTCCACGTAAGGCATTGGTTTTGCCTATGGGGAAAAATTTTGATAAGAATGTGGTTGAACATTTCTCCCATGTGTCTATCTTTTGTTCACCGGAGTAGAACCATTGCCTCGCTCTTCCCGATAGTGAGAAAGGGAATAAACGGAGCAGGATCATGTCCTTGGGAATGTTCTTGATATTGATGGTGGCGCCTATCTCCATGAAAGTCCGGAGATGAGTGCTTGCATCTTCATGTGTCTTTCCTTCAAACGGGTTAGCTTGCACCATGTTGATGAGGCTTTTGCCTTGAGCTCGAACTCATGATTGATTTGAAGTGTAGGTCCAAGGCGAATGTTCTCGATGTTTGGAGCAGAGAACTCTCGCAACGCCTTTTTCGTGCATGGCTTCGTGAACTTGGTGTTGCCGGTTGACTTGATTCGGATGATGAAGTATAGTGAATCACAGTCTAACCTCGTTAATACCCCCGCAAGTAAGATGGAAAAAGACAATAAACGGTAAAATCATTTTAGCAGGGGATGCTAAGTAGCAAATCCACACTTAGAATTCATCTATCAATAATCAAAAGAAAAGTTATCTAAATCTTCCGGCGCAACGGCGCCAGAAATGCTTGTTGGTATTTGTTAACTTACAGAGAAATAGATCCGCAAGCGCACGGATATCCAAAGTGAGCATTTCACCCGGGAGGGTTTTAAATATCGAATCCACGAGGAAGATAAGATTAACAATTCATTTGATTAAGGACAAAGTGATAGAAGACTAATGAGATTCGGTGGTTTAGCATTTACTTAAACAGGGTGAGCCAATAAAAGATAATAATGATAAGGTATATAAGACAGGTGAGGTGCACGTGGTGAACAATAGGATAAGATTAATTCCTAGTTAGATTAGGATTGATTTATGACAGACGGGACAGTTCTTATGTAGCATACAAAGAATTTACGAAGTGGAAATAAACAGGCATAGCATAAGATCATATATAAATCAAAACCATAAATAAAAATGTGTACCTCGAAGATTACTTAAGAAAATCAAGAACGAAACAAGATCATCCCAAGAATCATTATCGACTAGTCTTATACGGGGGAGGATTGCAAAGGACTCAATAGTGTTTGTCACCACCACGATCTACCACACGACCCGGCATATAAGGTGAATCCAAGAAATAAATTATATCTAAGCACCATGCTTACATACTCTCTATTACCTAGCATACAAATTGTAATATACTAGGAGCTCTACGAATAAGTACTTGAATTACCATGAATAATGACTATATCAAATATGTATGACTAGAATAAAGTGTAAGTAAACTAATTGTATGCATAATAATTAAATAGCACGAAGGTGTATGAAAGCAATAATTATATTGATCCATAGTGTAACTTATCGATCCGTAACCGGAGCATACACTCTCTCTTCTCTAAACCTCGACTTTCTATCTAATCTAGGCTCAAAGAGCTATGAATTAGCTATCCTATCTCGTGGTGTCTCCTCTTCTTGTTCCTGTCTTGGCTCTTCCTTGATCTACTTCTTATTGAACGTGAAGCTTTAGATCAAACTTGGACTTGTCTTGGCTTGAGGGGTCTTGGGTCGTTTATATATCGGTCTTCCTCTGTCTCTTCTACTCAACAACAGCGATGTGGTATTAACCTTGAATCAATCCCGCACTTCTTTTCGCCGCCCTCGGATCAAACCGACTCAAATCAACCGGTTTAGATCGAGTCTTGGAGGCGGTTGAGGAACGTTCGAAGCGGAGCCGAGACGGCGGCACGGGGGCCGATCGGCCTAATAGTTGGGCCGATCGGCCCGTGGGGTCTCCCCTCCGGGTCCCGTCGATCGTCGTGCCTTATGGAGTCTTCTAGATAATGTATTTCTTGGTTCAAGTTAGTTCACGTCGGGAGAGATCCGTAGCCTTTCGGACTTGTTTCGAGTTGGATTGCGTTGCGTTACGTTGGTCGTATGCCACGTCATTTCGCCGATTTTTCGTTAAGTCCCCGCAAATCACAACTTTACCAAAACTCATGGAATTCATTAGTAGAAAACCCTAATAAGGTTATCTAATTTTATTTTAGTTCTTTTCCATGAATGGTTGATGCATAAAAATATGAGTTAGTGAGCATCAACGGGTGTGTCGTGCGGTTTGCGCACCATTACCTCTCCCCGGCCGCTTTTTTGGGCGTCCGTGCCCATTTGCCCTTTGACCTACCCGGCACGCAAACGGCCGAGGCGCGGCTGGCTTGGCGCGACGCTGGGAGGCGACGGCGGGTGGGATGCGGGCACGGCGCGACGCTGGGCGGCGCTCCCTGCTCTTTCGTTCGAGGCGCGGGGCGGCCAAAGGTGGGGAAGTAGGCGACCTGTGGGGCGGGTGGCCCGAGACGCCGCCAGCGTGAGAGGGAGAGCGACAAAAAGACACTCCCGCCCTTGGTTATGTGTGGCGCGGCGTGGGCGAGCGATGGGGGGCCCACGAGCCTTGAGCGCGACGTCGCTTTGCCTTTGAGCGGGCCAGCCGCGGCGCCGCCGGGCTCGCAAGTGGAGTGAGCAGGCCGGGCTGGTTGGAGTTTCAGTGCCAAAATGGCCTTTGCCATTTCTTCTCCCCTCTAAAAGCTTTTCTAATTTTCTCCTATTTCTTAATTCCATTCTATGCTAAACCTTGGGCACTTATATTGATGCACATGTGTTGCCAACATGTACACCACCCTAGTGGGGTCCTCTAGGGTCATTAGGGGTTTAAGATCCATGTCCAAAGGTTGGCAACACACAAAAAGATCGATTTGACAAATTAAAGTTAGTTGATTTTATCTCATCACATAAAATCATAAGAGCCAAATCACAAGTTGATTAACATGCAAATGCTCACTCAAGCTATGTAGGGTCTACTTGTGCAACTACAAGTTGGTTTCCTAGCATGTCACACACCAAACATGGGTTTGTTTTCAAAAAATTTTGTTGGTTGTGATTTTTGGTGTTTGGTAAATTTCGGGGTTGTTACAATCGTTGCCTTGGATGGATCACCGATCGCAAGTCGATGTGCTTCACGTCGGCTTCTTGTGGGGTGCCAAGATTGCTTGTTTCTTGGATGGAATCTCGAGCTCTTCTCGGATTTGTCTCCTCCACCATCTTGCTGACTTCTTTCTTCTCAAGGAGTCTTTTCGACTTGTTTGCGATTTCAATAGCTTGTACATCACACTCGAAGGCTTTCTTGAGGTCTCCTTTGATTGATAGAACCAAAAGGCGCCGGCATCTTGAGTAGTAGATACGGGTAGTGTGGAATAGCCATGAATTTTGCAATTCTTTGGTCTTCCCATGATGGCGTGGTAAGGTGACTCAAGATCCGCTACTTCGAACTTGATGTATTACGTTCGGTAGTTGGTCGAAGATCCGAAGGTGATCGCAAGGTGACTGTCCGATTGGTATCATTTGCTCATCCGGGGACAATCCCGTAGAAAGGTGTGTTGAGGGAGCGATCAAACCGTAGAGGTCTAGACCCATCTTGTCCGGTGTCTCCGAGAATATTATGTTTAGCCCCTCGCTCCTCCGTCAATCAATACCTTGATGATTACTCCAGACTATTGTGGGTTCTAGCACCAAGGGATCTGATCCCGCATTGCCTACGCTTATCCATTGATCCTCCCTTGTGAATCTGTATTGGGTATTGGGACCACTTGAGGTAGCGTGGCGTTGCGGGTTATGCCGCCATGATTGATCGGAGCGCTAGCTTGTCTTGCCTTTTGCTCTTTGATCCGGGAACTCCGTGAGAATATGACGTTCGGAGATCTCGTTGCCTTCTCAAAATCTCCGGTTTTAGGTTCATCATTGGGTTCTCCTCTGTCTTCTTGACCTTCCCGCTTTTGAGCAGAGTTGTTTCCTCCCTTGTATTTGTCCCGGAATATCATGCGGCTTCCAAGCGTGTCCGAGCTCGTGGTGGAATATGCAAGGTAGGTCTTCCATCTTTATGTTGCTTCTATTGTTGTTGTTGTTGCCGTTGTTGTTGTTGTTGTTGTTCTTGTTGTTGTTGAACTTCGCTTGTAGGGCTTTGTAACACCCGTGTTTTTGCATCATTTTAAAATTCACTAAAAATTTGAACTTTTTGAATTACAACTAAAACTTGATTTATTTTCTCAATGAACCGAACCCCCGTTTTCGAAAACCTGCATTTGAAATCCCACCATATAGAAAATTAGGTTTCTTCTCGCTTGTTGCTTGTTGAGCTTTATGATGGCCGAGGATGCAAGGTAAGTTCTAGATTTTATTTATGGAAGGAGATCGCATGAGAATGATTTACTTAATTTTCTCCGGGAATAAAACACCAAACCACGTGTGTGCCAAAATACATATGAATATTTTTATGAGCATCATAAATAATCCTCGACAATAAAGTCGTGGAGATAAAATTGTGCTTGGGAAAAAATATTTATAAAATATATAGGCCACACATGAAATAATAGAAATGGGGAAACATGTGTGCAAGTACAAATATATTTATACAAGTCCCATTACATAAATATTTTCGTGAATGAAAGTCATGGGAATTTGTGAGGGCTTGTATAAATATTTATATTATGTATGCACACACATGAAATGATGAGAGAAATAAGTAAAAGGGTGAAAGGAGAAGAAATAGAAAGGAGAAAGAAAATGGAAAACCAGAAATAAGCCATGGGCTCATTTCCCTTCCTTCCTCCTTCCCGGCCCAGCTTGCCCCTCCTCCTTCTCTTCCTACTTGCGCGCACGAGTGGGCCGGCCCGACCGCGAGGCCAGGCCAGCAGGCCCAACCAGCCCAACGCGCGAGGCCCGCTTCCCTTTCGCTCCTCTCACCGACGACCGGGACCCACCATCTCGTCTCCTTCCTCCCGCCCACGACGACCACGGCACAGTGGAGCCCCTCCCTGCCTCCCGCCGTACTAGCCGCCCTGGTAGGGTAGACCGGAGCATAGGAGCACCTCGGACCTTCCACCGGAGTCCCGCCAAGCCAGAGCAGCTGGCGTCCTTCGACTGGGAGCGCGTCAACTTGAACAGCGACGGTGCCAACACACCGCCGAGCAAGACGACGCGGCAAACCCACCCGCCGGTACTGGACAAGGACGCCACGCGGCTAACCCACCTTGCGCCACCCGTACGTACAGGGGCGCGCGTCAACCGGCACAGCAACGCCGCGAGCCCCCGTGCCGCCATGGTGGGCAGCAGCCGCTGCTGTGGATGACACGACTCGACGATGGCCAGCTCGACAGGAACAGGACGAGCACGCGGGATACAGCGCGGCACAGCTCGAGCGCCAGCCGGACGCTGCCGGGCACCAGCTGGAGGACGGTGGCGGTCGGAAAAGATCGGAACCCCGGGAAAATATCCGCCGGGAGCACCGCCGCGGCTCCGGCTATAAATAGCCACCGCGGGGACACGATCCAACCCCGCACCACCTCCCAATGCTCCGCACAACGCTGGAACACGCTGGGCTCGCCTCGGTCCCTCCCCTCCTCCTTTCCCTGTCCACGACGTCGAGTTTTCCCCAACTCGGAATTCCGCCGTCGCCGGAGAAGAAGCTCGAGGTTCGCCGTCTAGGTGGTCGTCATCGGTCGATTAGCTGCGTGGTACGTATCACCACCCCTTCCTCTTTCAATTCCTCCTATTTTCCCTCGCTATTGGGCTGGGTACAGCTACCCCGAGCGCCGCCGTCGCCGATGTGCCGCCACGAACGCGGCCGCCGAGGGGAGAGGCCTCATCCGCCATCAGGATACCGACCGGCGTGACCAGGGTGGCGGGGCGATCCGGAACCCACCCTCGCGGCGACCGGTAGGCGAAGAACGCCGAATCCGGCGAAGCTCCGGCGAGGCGCCGCCGTGGAGAAGTGACGAACGGAGAACGTCCGGTGTCGCCGTCTCACGCAGTAACGGCGTCCAGGCGTCAACCAATGAGAAGCCGCCACGTCGTTGTTCCGTTTTCCACCATAACGGCCGTTAGGGCAGCCCAGCCACCCACGTGGTATTGACGTGGCAGCCACCGTGGCGTCCACCTGGACCCACGTGGCGCCCACGTGTATAGGGACTTTTCTGTGTACACCTTGTAAATCGCTACAGCCACCCGGCTATTGTACACAGAAGATTAAAAGTATACTTTCCAGTGCCAGAAAAATTCTCAGAAAATTTGTAAATTCATTATTTGATTTATAGAATTTTCTCATGTAATTGGTTCCAATTTTATTACATGATAAAATTATATTATAATATTACCCTAATGATTTAATTAGGGATTAATATTATAAAATCCATAACTCATGCAATTTAACTCCGTTTCGCGTGAAATGACTTCCATAATTCATCTAAAATCTAGCTCTATGCATCTAACCCATCGCCACCATAATGTTCTATGTTTGTTTTGGATGCTCTAGTTCAAGCTAGGTTATCAACGTATGCGTCGTAGTTCTACATCGACCCGATTAGGAGTTTCTCGTCTCAAGTAAAGCTAGAGACGTTCGACGCCGTGCCGATTTGTAAGAACCTCCCAGGCCCGTCCTTACCCCCAATCATGACCTTAATAATGTGATGATATAATGATGATAATGATAATCGGACTAATATATAGTGGTATGAGCCTGATAACGTAGCTATGGAGCTAAGCCGGATGACGTAATCATCCACGTTATCTACGCTCATACGTTGTAATAAAGAGTAACATGAGAACGCCTAATGAACCCTAACCAACAAAAGAGGTGGGTGATAGTAATTCATAGTGAGATGGATTACTACGGGAATCGCTGTGTGGGATTCCTGCGGAGAGATACTCGCCTCCCTAAGGACCGGTTCATAGACCTTCTACCTAGTGTGATATTACGTACAGCCACACGCCGAGATGGGGCGGCTTGATTCCACACCCCGTTGGGTTGAGGTATAATTGGAGCCAAGGTGGCCGGCGTAGGCAACGATCTATCGGGAGCTGACTCGGATGCTAGGTGATCTTCCAAGGTCGGGTTGGCGTGGTTGCTTTGTGATCCTCCATGTAAAACAATTGGCGCATTGTTGATACCGTATACGAACTTATGAGTTGGCGGATGCTAGGTGATCTTCCGCAATGCTGTGTGCTAATGGGATGCTAGGTGATCTTCCCATTTCCAACCCCCGAGAAGTCGTGGTAGGATTATACCGACATACCTAGGAGGCATCCAAGCGGGTACGGAATCTCGTTGGACCACCTTTGACCAGCCGTCCGTGGGAAAAGATGGCCCTTCATGTGGGGAAAGTATACCACCTCTGCAGAGTTAATTGAATCTATTCGAATAGCCACGTCCTTGGAATGGGCAAGTGCTAGGTGCGAACATCTATGATTAGATATACACACTTTGATGATGACTAACCTGTGGTGTCATGACAGCGATGACATGAGATAACCGGGAACTAGCGAGAGCAGTTTTAGAGACTTCGCTAGGGCCCAACCCTTAATAATTACAACCCCCTGGTTGGGACTTGCTGAGTACGTTTGTACTCACCCCTCTATTTTTACAGATATCGGCACATGTGAAGGTAAGATCGACGACAAGGTAGAGGACCAGCGTATCGTAGGAGTTCGAGAGATGTTTGCTTAGGAGAAGGACGTTGAAGCCCAGATTTCATCCATGCACAAGTCTGCCTGTGGAGTACGGGGTAGTGTCATAGTTAATCCACCGCTTCTCGGTTGGCCAACTCGATATTGTAACCCGGCCCGGTGACCCTTCGTCGCCATCGTAAGCCCCTTTCCATCCTATATTTCTATAGCTCGGTTTACTATTAATTACATTTTACCATTAATCGTTACTAATAGACGTGTTTGTGGCGTGATCCCGGCGCGCAAACACGTGTGATTAACGACCCATTAAAAGTGGGGTGTGACGGGCTTCTTCGGCTTGTCTCGCCTAGGCGCATGTGTTGTCCGCCCTCGCTTCTTGTTTTGTTGAGAGTTAGTTTATTCCTTCTTCCGCCTTCTCGAAGTTCTTCCTCTCTCGGGAAGTGTTCTCGGTTATTTCCTTAGCGCCAATCATCTTCTCAATAGTTTGTTTGAACTGCGCCGTTGGTTCTCGGGTTGTCTTTGTAGAAGTTGGAGAATTGCCATCTTGAGAAGATCCCGTTGCCGAAGGCATCTATCACTTCTCTTTCGTGATGTCGTGTACTTGGGATCTCATCTCACCAAATCTTCGGTAGTAATCCCTCAAGGTTTCTCCTTGCTTTCGCTTGAGCCCTTTTAACTCGCTTGAGTAATTGGATGGGTGATGATTCCCGCAAAGTTGTTGCGTAAAACTTTTTCTGTGTCTTCCCAAGATTCGATTGAGCCCTCTTCGATCTTGTCGAACCATTGGAGCGGCAAATCTTCTAGAGCCATGGGAAATAAGACGTTTTAGCGCCATCATCTCCTCCCGCCCACTCGATGGATTGTGAGTAGACTCGAGCCATTGTCCGGGCTCTATTTTCCCATCATACTTTGAGTGGTTGGAAGGCTTGAATTTGGGCGGTAGCTTGACTTCTTGTAGTCTCTCCACGAAGCATGGGAATCTGTCGTAGCTTCCCGTAGCTCTTTCTTCGAGTCTTCTTGAGCTTCTTCCTCCTTGTGTTTGGGTTCTTGCAGGTCGGAAGCTTGATTCCGCAACTTCTGTCGGCTTGGTCTTGGGTGAGGCTCTTCCTCGGGGATCTCGGCTCCCCTCACCGTCCCTCCGTGGCGGCACGGGAGTTCTTGGAGTTCTCCTCTAGCATGCTCGGCCTCTCAAAGACGTTTGACCGACTTCCTTGCGCGAGCGAGAGTTGTTTGCCCTCGACCGACGCTCGGGAGCTCTCTTTCGCGGGTGGCTTTCTAGCGGCGCTTCCTTGATGAGCTTCTCTTCATCGTTCGAGGGTTTGAGGTCGTCTTGAGACGCTTCGGCCAACTCTCGCATTCTATCATGGAATGAATTGTGCTTGTCTTCAGCTTCTCTTTTCGGACTTCATCCTTTCATATTCACGCAGTCAGCTTGGTATCTCGCTTCGGGCTTGTTTGCGTGAGAGTCGCTCTTGTTCTGGCGTCCGTCCTTGACTTATTCTTCTTCACCTTGTTTGGCGTTGATCTTCGCCTTCGTCTTCTTGGGTTCTTTCGTCCGCCGATATGTTCGATAGGCCTTCGTTTGTGGATGTCATGGGGGCATCTGGTCGGTTAAAGGGGGATCGAGCTCTTGCTACCATCAAGACTTCTCGGGAGGCGTGGCCTTCGGGTCTCCACTCCTTCCGTCTAGGGTCCTCCCTCGGCATCTTTCCTTCTCGATGGTCGACCTTTGTGTGGGTTCTCGGCCGCTGGATGATGCACCTCGGGGCGTCTTTGTTAGATTAGCCCTCTTTGCGTGCCCTTCAAAGGGATCTCTATCTTCCTCTTGAATGTATTCTTGACGAGCCTTATGTATGCGAAGGCTGAGTTGCATAGTCCCGTTGGGAATTGGAAAGGTAGCCCGGTCTGGTATCCGGAGCTGTTTCCAAAGTCGCCTTCCTTCTCTGAGTCGGGGTAGTCTTCCTTGATCGGGTTGGAGTAGATGCCCTTTTCCGAGTCGAGGTAGCCTTCGTTGTCCGAGTCGAGGTAGGACTAGAGCGCTGAGCTATTTTCGGAGTTCACCTTAATGCCCCGGGTCATCTTTCCTTTTCGAGTTGGTTTCAAAATCGGGTTCCGTCCTCGTAGGCACGACTCTCGGGTCCGCTTCGAGCTCTCTTTCCTTGTTCGAGGCGGCTTCGGTGAGAGTCGATTCTTTCGGAGCTTCTACGAAGTTCGGTTCTTTGGTTTTGGTTTCCTCCATGATGAAGCTTCGAGTCTTGCCGCCGCCGCCGATCTCGCAAGCCCATGTTTCAAGATGATTGTCCTCCTCGCCGATCACTCATGATGTTGTGGTCCGTCGACTCTCATGCTGAAATTCGACGAGAGCCCCTACCTGGCGCCCGGTGCCGATGTTTTACGACCGAGAGCCCGCCACGGGGGTGAACCGGGCGCTTTGTTCGGGCCTCGATGAACCCGGAGCCCCGGCGGTTTGTTGCAAAATTTGACATTGAGAGCGGGTTTTTATCTTGGTTCGGGCCCTCGATCCTTGATCGAGTAAAGACCTTTACGTCCAGTCGGCATGAGCCTGTTTTTGATTGATGGGGTCAACCGAGGATTGGTTGTGTTGTTTACAGCACTTGATGTGTTCAAGTTGCGTTCTCCTCTACGAGGTGCTCCTCGGTCGCCTTTTATAGTTCAAGGGACCGAGGAGCTCGCTACGGTCCTAGTCGGATACAAATCGGGTTGTCCGATGAGGACTCGAACACCCAACTCTTAGAGAAAGATCCGACTAGAGTTCTATCCTATTTACAAATGTAAGTCACCGTACCTTTGCTTCCATTGCCTTCTAGGAGTTGTTTGTGGTCGCAGGCTAGGATAGAACCCTGCGAACAACTCTGTAGAGTTCTTTGGCGATCTCGTATCCACAGTCACCTAGTTGATAGAGTAGAGACTTAGCATCTTTTGTGAATTATAGACTCTAGCAACTAGAAGTGACATTAGGTGGCTTGCCGATAAGTAGAGCTAGAGCAAACGCTTTTACGCTTTGTTATTTACTATCAAGTTGCTCTAGTAATTTTGTAGAAATTTTGTTAGGCTATTCACCCCCTAGCCATTTAGGACCTTTCACGCGCCCACGACTCTAGAGCTGCAGCCCGAGGAGGAGGGCGTCATCGCTGACGTCTCCAACGATGTTCGAGGACAAGGACTTAGATGGTGTAGGCGCGCGCCCCTACTCGTGGGTGGCGGCATCACCGCCGCTAAGCGTGCGGCGGCGCGGTGAAGGAGTTGCCGCTTCTCCATTGTCAGTAGCCGCTAGCGGCCCCCTCACCAAGGCCGTCTTCCCTTTCTCCTCATGCTACCCCCTTCCACCCCTCGAGGCAACCCCGAGTGGGGTTCAAGGCTAGGCGTTGGACGGATGCCACCGGGCGCTTCCCGCGACAACTCGCCCCTTCCACGCCCATTGTACCGGATGTCGCTTGCCGTGCTCTTCGCAACGCCATTGCCTTCGGCCAAGGCCGCAGCCTCGATGCTAGGAGCTGCCGCCATCGAGGGTGACCCTTAGAGGCCCGCAGTAGGCCCGCGACGCCAGCCGCTGGTGCAAGGTTAGGTACAAAGATCGACTTCGCCCACAACAGTCGTGAGGATTCTCGTGTTCCGCGGCTTGGTCCGCGGAAGGCCATCGGTGTCCGACGTCAACACCGACGGTTTGCCGGACCGTAATGGGTCGTCGACAATGGCGCCCGTCCGAGGGTTGCGGCACCCAAGACGTGTCGTCCGATCCCCGCCGGAGCTCACCGGACGTTGTTTTCAACCGCCCGTGTGTGGCCACGTTGTCGCCGTTGTCACTCACCCTCACGCCTTCGGGGCAAAGAGGACGGACACCGTGAACGGGCATGCAAGCTTGGGCGTGCGCCTTGTGGCCCTCCGATCGGGGGAGGTGGCCACGCAGGACGCCACAGAGGGGCCGCGATGCTTCACGACGCGTGCCTGCCGCGGTTTGCTCCGAGGGGTCGTTGACTCTCCCACTACGCCACTTCCTCGTTGCTTCGCAGCCCCGTATCACAGTGTTGTTCGCCCGACCTTGCAATGCCCGCTGCCTGGAGGGCCCGATCCGGGATTTTGATCCCCCCGCTCATCGAGGTGGAGGCGTCTAGGGTGGCCAAGGTGGTGTTGCCGGCCTTAGAGGATTGGTGGGCTAGTATGGTCGCCATTGAGCTCGGCCTTAGGTTCATGCTCCCCGGTGCCGCATCGCTTAGCTCGGCCGCAGTGGCCTCGAGCCATCCACGCCGCTAGCGCATGAAGATTGGCGGGCCGATCTTGCGGCATGCGAGCTTGCAAGTGAGGTCCCATCCTTTTCTCCAAGTTATTGACGCCCGTGCCAATGGTGCCGATGATGGTGAGGTGCACGAGATGAATGCCGACGCCGGGGCAGCAGGCTCCCCTCGGCCGGTCATCCACGTTGTCCGAGCGCCAAGCAGCGGATGGTGGGGATGTGGTAGCATCGCATGCTACCGCTAGAGATCAAGATTGCTCCAAGGCCTCGGGTTACCAGTAACCCACGATGGCAAGACCCCACGCCGCAGCTTCACCGCCTAGCCACCAAAGCGCCATTCCGCGATCCAAACCGAGAGGCGAAGCGGAGCGCGCCCTCGCCAAGACGCTCGCTAGCTTGCCGTCTTGCTCTTGCTCTTCGTCGCACAATTAGTTTCCTTCTTAATACACCCTCTAAGTTGCCACCGTTTTAGCCGGTGCCATTTGTATGTGTGCCGCCTAATGGGCTTCCTGGATAGCTCGCTAAATAATTCCATTAGGATGTAATTTAAACATTCTCACTACTCTTAATGTAGTACATGCTAATGGTACACTTTCAAAAAAAAAAAAAAAAATCTCTAGATTAAGAGAAGTTTAATGCATACCAACTACTACCATGCTTCCATGATTGCCCACAAATAATCAATCGCTCCCCGAAATAGAAGCCAATAAATGTCTACCAAAGATATGGTTTGGAGATATCAATCGAAACTATTGCTGCTAGTAATCACCTAGAAGATCGAATTCTACTAAATTATAAGATTTTTTTATATATTTAGTTTTTGCTATACACTATGCTAGTACATAGTTAAAAGAATAATAAAAAGTCAAAACATCTTATAATAAGGAGTAAAATGATATGGATCAAAAATAACCCAGATTTGATTTGGCGATTGCCTAAAAACCAGACCTGATTTGATTTGTCTACTGCCATTTATATACTCGTCTATAAATATATATATGTGTGTGACCAGGTCCTACAGGCTGTGTGGCACAAGTCGTACCTATTCTAGATAGTTGTAAGTTCTATCTATCTTATTGTCGTCATCATGTCACGGGTCAAGATGGATACTAGTATGGTTCTGTTCTTAGCGGTACTTGTGGCCACGGCTACGATTTTCTCAACATGTAATGCTGATGGTAAGTGTAGCCATATGCATCTAGGTGCCAAGCAGCCGGAATACCTGTTCCTACTTATAATTTTTTTTTCTAAATGTTTATTTTTTGACATGAATTCTATGTTCAGACTTGAACGTACATATTTCTTTCATGTTTTTGCGTTTTTTTTTCAGATTTGAAGTTTTTTACAGCAAAGTTCGAAGCCTAGAAACCATATGTTTGCATTATTAATCGATTTTCTGTTGCTCTATTAATTGCGTGGTGCCTACTTATCAGGTGGAGGTGACGACGCATGCTTTGTCTTTCCGGCGTGCTCTTATGGAGACCATTGGTGCGAGGATGAATGCAGAAGGACAAAGCCAGGGAGCGTATTCAGTTGCAAAGTCGGCCCTGGCGCCGGTGGTCTAATCGTCAACTTTTTGCTGCTGCAACTAACTGCCCCCTGAAGAATGCAAGCACTCCTGTGTGCGTAGTTCTTAATGTATTATGTAATAACGAATAAAGAAAAACTATTGCTACATTGTGGTTACAAGAAAAACACCTGGATACACATTCTATATGAGTTCAAAAAACTTTAATTTATCCTTATTTATGGAGCTACTAGCAAACATGTTCCTCAGTTGCAACAGAAATTACATTCCGCATCATCTATTCTAATATGTTTTAGAATTGAGAGAATTAGACTCCGTATCAATCATGGTTAAGTATGTGATATTCTAGCTCACATAAACGTTGGCGTGAGTTCTGGTCGTGGAAGGAACCATAGAGCTTGTTCGCAGCCAAGCCAGCCAAATAGCATTTTTTTCACACAAAGATCGCCACCAAGAAACCACCAAAGGTCTTTTTCTCACAACATCACCACCACCCAAATTTAACAGGACCATAAGCCCTATCTTGGACTCTTATTGTGATCTGTGCACTTGTCTTCAAATTTTGGCTCATCGAGTGAGATCAGCATGTTCAAGATTGCCAGCACCATGAAACGTCTCATGGATGTCTGCCCCAACATCTCACATCCGAGTTGGCTCATACCAGGCAAGCAGGTTCACCACGTTGCCCAGTAGCAGATTCACCTTGTGCCGACAAAGTATTTGAACGGGGAGAGAGAGAGATACGGTAGAGAACATACTCTATACTACGGCTATAATAAAGCTGTATCTCTAGATTAAGAGAAGATTAATGCATTCCAATTACTACCATGCTTCCATGATTACCCACAAATAATCAATCGCTCCCCGGAAATAGAAGCCAATAAATGTCAACCAGATATATGGTAGAAGATCGAATTCTGCTAAATTATAAGATATTTTGTTTTTCTATATATATAGTTTTTGCTACATATTTAAATCTAAAAGAATAATAAACAAAGTCAAAACATCTTATAATAAGGAGTAAAATCAATGCAAAGATATGACTTTGAGATATGGATCAAAACAAACCAGATTTGATTTGGCGATTGCCTTGAAACCAGACCTGATTTGATTTGTCTACTTCCATTTATATACTGTCTATAAATAAATAAATAAATATTTTTACCTATAGATTTTTTTTTTAATTTTAACCCTTTTTTAAAGATATTTTAAATTTAACCGGGTCAAACTTAATTTCCGTAAATAACCCTTTTGGCTTTGCCGTCGGCCAAATAAGCGTTATAACCACACCGCCAAGCGCCATGCATGCATGCTGCGGGCAAGGCAGCTCATGTGGCAAGTTTGCATGCGGTCTACGCTGACGTGGCCGGTTTTGTCGCGCCGTAGATCATGGCGCGGCAGTATCACGCCCTGATCTGCGGCGCGGGAGAGCCCAACTGCCTCTCCACTGTTGGACTGCCCACCGTTGAAAAAGAGAGAAAGTAGGGAGGCTGCAGGTGTAGACACAGCTTTTTGTCCATCCATCAATTCCAAATGCCACTATTCATTGTCAGGCCTTAGGCTGTCTCCAACAATAGACCTAAAAAAAGAACACCCATATGAGGCATTGAGTCACAAACAGGAGAAGCACGAGAGAATGCAAAAGTCCCCGTCTCCAACAGACGGAACCAATACTACTCCATCGCCAGCCCTATCCCAATCTCCGGCGAGCCCCATCCCAATCTCCGGCGACGGTCCCGGCTGCGACCCACCGTGGATCCACCTCGATGCGCACGGAGCGCAGCTCTCGCGGCGGCGGTGGCACATGGAGCTCCTCCGTCTTCGTCTTCGCCGCGGCGGCGGCGCACGGAGCGCGGCCATCTTCCACGCAGCCGGCCACCGAGCTGCGAGGTCCGACGCGAGATCCGACGAGACCCGTGGCACCATCGCTCCCTAGCCCACCGGCGGCGCACTCCTCAAAGGCCCCATGGTGGTGTACTCGTGCTCGCCTGGACGTTCAACCGCGAGCTCGTCCGAATCGATGGCCATGAGGTCGGGTTCGCCGCGCCGCTCCTGCGTCGCCCCGCTGCGGACCCGCCTGGCCACCGCGTCGCCGCTTTCTAGCCCACCACTGCGGCCCTCCCGGATCCAGCGGGTGAAGCAAGCTAGGCCGTGCACCTCCCCACCGCCGCCCCTGCGCCTCCCCATCGCCGCCGGAGCACAGCGCCGCTGCCCTGTGCCTCCGACCGCCGCCAGAGCACTCCGCCGCCGCCTGCGCCTCCCCACCGCCGCCGCCCTGCCGCACCACCGATGAAGCCGCCAGAGCACTCCGGCACCCCCGGGTCCGCGTGCGTGCTCTCGGCCGGGCACATGCTCCGGGGGGCGCGCGAGCACCGCCCTGCCGCGGAGGTCTGCGCGAGCGGGAGTTGAGTGGGCCACCACCCCGGACGATGCGTTGCGAGGAGAGAGGAGATGCAGTTGTGCGTCTCCGTTGGGCTGGCGCGCAAAATGCATTGGGCGTATGAGTAATCTGTTGGAGGACGTTTTGGAGGCAAAAGATCGTTCCTCGATTTTTTTTAGGTTTGGGTCCCGTTGGAGACAGTCTTAGCTCTCTCTCACTTGGTATGCGATGCACTGTGTGTGTGACAGATGTAAAAAGAGAGGAGAGGTAGGGGTACTAAAATTTTATCCCAAAATATTTGTGATCTGTGCTTATCGAGATATAACTTTGACAAATATATATTAAAAAAGTATAAATATTTATGTCAAATAAATTTGATATTTATGGGTATTATGACAACGAGAGCATTTTATGTGTATGATAAATTTAATATATATTTTTATGATATTTACAACTCGAATGATATTTGCAACTCGTACATCTATTTAAAGACGAAGGGAGTATATATATTAGATAAAAGTGTAGCCCCTACCCCTCCCTCTCTCTCTGCATGCACTGAGCCCATCACATCCTCTCTCTCCGTTGGTGGCCGTGCAGAACACGCTCACCCGCTAGGCATAGGCATGCATGATGCGTGGGGCACCGTAGCCTATTCCCGATGTTTGACCCAAACCTCGTCAAAATGACTTCTAATACCATCCCGGAGGAAAGATGATGTGACAGTACGTGCTACCGTGTTCAAATCTGTCTAGTGCATACACTTTTTGTTAGAAATATTTTTAATAAACTTTTTTTTGGACGGAGGGAGTATTTAAATCTGTAGTGCATGCACGGATGATTCATGGTTTCCTGTCACCTGAGTGACAAAGGAAAAACCCATTCAATTTTTTTTTTCAAAAAATACATAATGGACTGGTTTAAAGCCAACAATCACCCTCATTTATAGATAATCAACTAAATATAAAATTTAAACATGAAAAAAAAATAAAAGTGTAGTCCATTAAGATGTAATCCGCGATTAAATTGCAAGCATATACAAACAATGATAGGGGCTAACTGTCGTGTCACGTGGGTCGAGGTGAGAGAAAATGGTAGAGGAGCAGGCGCATGCTGTCCCTTTCTATGGGCCACGGTACACTTCTCTCTAAAAAACAACGGTCTACAGTGCTACTAGCTACTCCCTCCGTCCCAAAATAAACGACGTTTCGCTTCCCGGTAAAAACATATGCTAAGCAATTATATATTAAAATAGGATTAATATTTATATTACATAATTAGTATCATTGGAAAGATCTTTTGATCTAGTTTTTTAACAAATTTATTTGGAGATTTAAATCTTCTACGTATTTTCTACAAATCGAGTCAAACTTTAAGACGAAAAACCCAAAACGTCGTTTATTTTGGGACGGAGGGAGTATACTGAACCCCGTGCTAGCACAGCCAGCTTCATCTGCATGTTGACCAAGCGCATGGCTAGAGAGAACAATGCCTTGTTTAGATTGCTAAAGTTTCTAACCTTTTTTCTCACTTTCTCTCCATCACATCACATTAAATACACCAAAAGACCTATGTTTGAAGTATTAAATATAGGTAAAAAAAAAATAACTAATTACACAGTTTAGATGTACATTGGAGACGATTCTTTTGAGTCTAGTTACTCCATGGTAGGATGATATTTACCACTAACAAACGAAACGTCGCTACAATTGACGATGTGACATGCGGTTCCAATTTTTAGCCATCTAAACAAGGCCCAAGAGGGAGCACGCCTGCTGCCGACAGCCCCATCATGTCTGCAGCCTGCTGCATCTACAGTACTTCTGCCGCGCCAAGATCTATGGCGCGATAGAGGTTGCCACGTCAGCTGCATGCTCGCACCGGTGCCACGTCGCTGCTCCTGCGCCGCGCCGGCATGCAGGGGCGGCAGTGTTGATAGGACGCGCAAGATTCACCTAAGGCGGCGCCAAAAGGGTTAGATTTGGAAATTAAGTTTGACTCGGGTTAAATTTAAAATATCTTTAAGAAAAGGGTTAATATTAAAAAAATTCTACGTATACTAGCTAGTCCTAGTCGTAGGTTAACACTATCATATCTATCATATCTTATTGTCGTCATCATGTCACGTGTCAATATGGATACGTTCTGTTCTTAGCCGTGCTTGTGGCCATTTGATCTTAGTTCTATGTTCAAACTTGAACGTACAAATTCCTTTCTTTTTTTTTGTGATTTTTTTTTTTTGTGTGCGTTTTCTTCAGATTTGAACTTTTTACACCAAAGTTCGAAGCCTAGAAATCATATGTTCGCATTATTGATCAAGTTTCTGTCATTGATCTATTAATTACTCGTGGTGCCTACTTATCAGGTGGAGATGACGCATGCTTTTCCTATGAGACGTGCGCTTATGGAATATCTTGGTGCGAGGATGAATGCAGGACAAAGTCGCCCCTGGTGTAGGTGGTATAATTGCCAACTATTGTTGCTGCACTGAACTGGCCCGTGATGAATGCAAGTACTTATGTGTGTGCAGTTTTTGATGTATTAATACTGAATAAATAAAAACGATTGCTACATTGTGGTTACAAGAAAACCCTTCGTACGCGTTCTTATCTTTATGGGATTACTAGTAAGTATGTTCGTGTCGCAATATAATAATTTACATACGTTGATCTATTCTAATATGTTTTAGAATTGAACTTGGTATCACAGTTAAATGTGCAATATTTTAGCTCCGATAAACATTGCAACTAATAATATAACATACCAATAATTCTTAATTTATTTACTAATGGCAAAGATTAGAAGACGTAAATAAGTTGTTCCATGAGATTTTCATGAACTAGGAAATCGTACATGGATGGTCCAATCCCATTCATGCATATCCAAACAACCAAACCTAGAGATCCGCATGTTCAAGAATGCCAGCACCACGAAAGGTCTCATGGATGTGCATGGTGTTGTGGACAAACATAAATCTCAGCGCATAGAGGAGTAGCCTATTCTTGCTGATACTATCAGTGAATCTATATGTACTCTAGTTCCTTTCATATTTAAGAAGAAGATGATGGCTGCCCAATTAACTTTAGTGCTAATGTTTTCAATTGTGGGGTCCTTTGTGTTGTAACTGATCTTAGGCACATAATATAGATGCAACTCAAACATAAACATGGTCTTAATTCATATCCTAAAACATGATCACAAATTAAAACATAATGAAGTGCGGAAAAAATAACCTGATGACAGACCTGAATTAGGTGCGGCCATTAAAGCCTCTTCAGTTGTTAGAGTCGATGTAGATGATGCAGATTCACTAGCTTAGGGCTTGGACGCCATCTGTCGATGAGAAGGAGGTCGCCTGACAGCAACCTTATGAATGCTACTATGTTGACCTAGATGGGGTCACATCTTCCTAAGCCGCCTAGCACCTTCAATGATAGGTTTGAGGTTGAAATCAGCGTTGATGGGTTTAGCCCAGGCGTCACCCATTAATATATAGCATTATGGGACAAAGGGTCATTCCCAAAATTGCCTTAGAATTGCCACCGATCACGGCGAGACTGTCTCTTGTAGGATAGGTAGAATCTTGTTGAATCTGATTGTTCATTTTAATGCCATGAATGAAATTTTGGAAATCAAGATTGCTATCTTTTAAATTCAGTGACTTTTTATAATTTGAAACGGAAGGAGTAATATTTAGGTAAATAAAATAGGATAAATCTCCTCTAGCTTAAGTTCCAAACAATATTTTTATGCCATCAATGAAATTAGGAGATTTTGATTGAGAGTTCCAAACAAGAACTGCTTATATCGAAGTTTTGGTGAACTTCATCAAACTGGAGGAGGCGGCGCGTGTCGGTTGGCACGATAGGTTAAGTGTGGAACGGCCCGGTTACTATAGCTTTCCTCTCTCTATATATATACCTAATAAACGCTTCAAAAATATTCCCGTCGCTTTCCGACCCGCGTGTACACTTTTTTATGTATATAAAATCGGGTCATATACCCCTTCTTAGTCACAAAGGAAAGAAAAGAAAAGAAAAAAAAAAAGCTGCTCTTGTGCCCCCACGACACGAGGCCACGACCCACGTTTTCCTCGAGCTCCAGACTAGAATCACAGTTCTTTGGCAGTTTCCACATATTCTTCGTAGGCAACGAAAGAACTACCATGCTTCCCCTCCTTCCTCGAGCAGGGGAAGGCGACGACGAATATCCCACAGTTCCCAGTTCCCAACAACAGCGGCGCATGATCCTAGAGCAGCAGGCATTTGCTTTGCAATGGCTTGCATTCCTTTGATGCGGGTTCAAGGCTGCGGCGTCCCCGGTGCTGGAGCGGATGATCGTGGGCGCGCGTCGCGGGTGGGACGCCGAGCCGACTGCACCACCGTCCTCGTCTTCCTCCGACGCCGTCGTCGCCTTCCCCTGCTTCCTCTACTCCAACCCCAGGTAACGACAACGGCAACTACCAATAACCAACAGCGTGCCTGCCAGGCTGCGCGCGGCCTGTCCCGGCCGGTTGCCTTGCCGGAGCCCTCCTCCTCGCACCTCGCTGATCGTCGCGCGTGATGCAGGGCGACGGCGGGGGAGTGGGCGGAGGGCGTGCACGGGGCGGCGCTGCTGGCGCTGGCGCACGCGTACCGTGTCCCGTGGATGAAGCTGGCCGCGCTCTGCGACGCGCCGCGGCTGTGCCTGGCGTGCGCGCGCCTCGCGGGCAAGGACCTTGACGCGGTCTGAGGGGTGGCGCTTCGCGGGCCGCCACGCCGCCGCGCTCCTGCTCAACCTGCTCCAGCTCCTCCACGACGACGGCCAGGCGCGTCTCTCGCCGTGCCATGCCTTGCCTTCAACGGTTAGCTGGTCAAGACATTGTTTTGTGTTGGGATTAAGAAACAAGTTTCCAGGCAGGGTCAGAACTATCCCTTGTTAGAGCAAGTGCCATTTTTCAGAACAAGTGATGGCTTTGCTGAATGACAACAGTTCCATGACACACCAGCTTCTGGTATAGCGATATCTCATAGCCCAAGCCCAACCATGCGGCGGCACACACAAGTGTCACCGTTGAGGTATCAAGCTGAACACCCATCCATCCTCCAAAAGACCAATGTGAAAAAGAATCGCTACATAAGGGTGGTGGAAAGAATTGCTATTAGCAGCTCAATGTGAAATCCTCAGCTCTAATGAGGACCTATCTTCAGATCAGATGAAGAGGGAAGCACATAGCATCAGCAATGTGATGAGGATTGAGACATCTGTCCGCGTTCTGAGAGCGGCATGCGAAGGCGATGCAGGCAGGGTGGTGTTACTGACTGGAGGTAGGGCTGGTTCTGCGACGTCAGCGTCCGTCAGGAGCGGCATTGGCGCCGGTGCTGGTGGCTGTGCATCTGGGGGCATGGTCCCAAGGAGGCCACCTGGTTGCGGAGGCTGCATAAATTGTGGTGTGTTCTTTCCCATGCTCGTGCAGGAGTTCACTGCAGAAAGCGACCAATACATTCATCATTTCAATGACTTAACACATGATACGGTAGCTTGTGATCAGGAACTTACATTTGTATCTGTGAGCAGTCCCAGGGAAATCAGTGATGACCCCATCCACCTTAGCACCTTGCACATAAGCATTAATCTGTACAGTGGCGTCTGTAAAGAAGTCATGTGGCTGAGAACCAAACTCGTTCATGAGCACGTAAACGTAAACTTGGAGGCCAGCAGACTGAAGGGACTGAACAAGATTATTGGTCTGGTTTGTCAAGTAAGAATGGGTTTGCGGGAAAACAGATGTGGTGGTGACAGATACGGCGTTAGCAAACTTCTTAATATCTGCAAGGGAGGAAGGTGCAGCATCTCTGACACTTTCTTCAATCATGTAGACAAGGTTGTACTTGGTTTCCTGCTTCAACTTCACTAGAACTGAGCTGTTGGTTGACTGAATCATAACATTCTGGGCAGTCTGTTTGCTATAACCAGAGTCATCAAGTGCTTTGATCACTGCATCTACCACACCAAATCCAAGCTCCTCTGCCATGAATGCAGCATGCTGCCAAAGATAAAAAGAAAAGGGAGAATGAGGTGTGGCGAGGACTTGCAACATGCATGAGACATAAAAAAAAAAGGGATTGGCTTCCCTTCAGTAATCCTTTTGTAGGGCCCGAAGTTCAGAGATTTTAAACCATGTCAAGTGTAGCTAGTTAGGGGTAAAATCACATTATTTACTTCAATCCAGGTTCTTCGCAAGCAAAATTAGACAGAGAAACGCTAGTTAACCTAGTGAAGGATTATGTAGCTAAAATATCCATGAACTGGTCACTATGATTTTTAAATTCTACTAGATTACTTGTGGGCTTGTGGCAGTGTCGAAACTTGGACTATATGGTGAACATAGGGTTCAGTGGCCCAGCTGCCAACACTCTTATCAAGGTTCTGTACAAGAATGAAGTTTGTTTTTTCACTAATCTATATATATATGTCATTTATTACTTTGGATTCTGCCAGTCTAGTCTTAAATTACATAATACATAATACAAAAACAATTTTACTAACTGTACAGGTTGTGTTTTCAGATCTAATACCCAACAACCCCTAAAAAGCATTGCTCTCGGTGCAGTATACTTTGATATAAGAATTTGGAACAGCGATACAGCCAACTCCACATCATTTAAATATACGTTCAAACTAGATATGACATGTTTCCATATCATTAATTTCTTACCTCAATAGTTATCAGGATTCCTGACAAATCCTTTCCCTTTGCAAAGTTCAAAAAGTCCGATAATCTCATTAAATTTCCTGCATTCTTGTTTCTGGGATTTCTGTACTGTTTATAGTTGCTCACAGGGTTTGATATCATGGCTGCCAATAAAAAAATGTTAGTTTTGAAGCAACTATGATCAGTGCAAGAAAAAATTGCAGATGGGCCATTAACTATTCACTAGTTATCAATTGCACAAAAAAGATGTCTTAGCATATACATGAGGATATCTAAACATTTGGCTTCTATTTGCATACAAGCATTCGGGTTTTAAAAAATTAGGTGAAATGATATAAAATCAACTTACGCTTTAGGTTCTTAGAAATATCATCCCAAGTAAGGTTGAAGGTGAAGACTCCAGGTCTGTCCTTTAGAACGTTGATGGTAGTTATCTGAGAAGCAAATTGTGATTTTGCAACAGTTGTTACGTCCATTAGGTCAACAGAACTCATGCATATCAGTATGCCATCTTTGGTCACTTGAACAGAACAGTCAATGACATCTGCACCATCGGCAACTGCCTTTTCATAAGCTTGGTCGGTGCAGTCTGGGTAGTCACCGCTAGCACCATTATGAGAGATAACTAGAGGTTTAGCTGAAATGTCAATGTGTGACGAAATTCAGTAACATTACAAAATTGGTGAAGTACGTTAAGCATGAAGTGACAAAGGAAGCAGGTGTACCATGATCGATCTTGCTGTTGTTCAGGTTACTAAAGCAACCTAAAGGGAAAAATGAAGAACAGATCAATACCAACGAGGTTCATGCCAACTTGTTAAGGAGATTCATGCTATTCCAACTTGTTAGAAGATTCATGCTACATCTTCCAACATGTTAGGAGATTCATGCCAAAAGTTTTAAAAATAGCCGAACCATGATTCCAGAACAACTGTTCTAAATAAAAGATCACACTGACCTCTAGTGACCACTGGCCACCTTGAGTGCATAAAATTCTTTAACATACTCCCTCCGTTTTCAAATTATAGTTCACTTTAACTTTTCCAGATCCATTTATTTTACTATGTATCTAGACATAGTGTATAACTAGGTGCATAGCAAAATCATTGTATCTAGAAAAGCTAAAGTGAATTGCAATTTGGAACGGAGGGAGTACTTGTTAATAGCATGATGAAAAAAAAAAAGGATAGGTGGACTCACCAACTGCCTCAGAAAGAGTAATCGGAGAATCACTCAATACACCATCAACAGAGAAGGCACCGTTATCAATGAAGGAAAGATATTCAGCTAATGGATCAAAGCTGTAGTTATAGCTGATAGTAAAGTCATTTGCAAAGTCAGCAGCATAGATTTCTAGCCCTGCTTTGTGAGCATCATCAGCAACTGAAGTATAAGCCAGCAGGTAATTATCTGATGTAACAGGCCAGATATAGCTTTTGGGGACAAGTATTCCAGAGGCAAAAGTCTTGACAAATGTTAGATTTTTCAACATTGAGCCGTATGTCTGGTTTGTTGATGGCTCAATAGAGCGTTCGTCAAGAAAGCGGAACACAAGCTTTGTCTTGTTGCTAACTCTTCCAGATATACTGGTGAGGAAGTTCACCTCAGGTGACGAGATGTAATCGATAATGATTTGTTTCGATAAAGACAGGATATAGCTTCTCATGCTGAGCTTAAACTGGCTGTAGAAACTGTCTTGCTACAATTTGCAAAGAAAACAAATGTTCAGGTGAGAGGAAAATCACCAAATTTGTAGTTGAAAGCTAGTTAAAGTTTTATCCCTACCTGGACATTTAACCAAACAGCAGCGGGCTTAAATCGAGTGTAAACAAAATCAACAGGATTTATTGCCGAGACACCATCATATTTATCGGTACGAGATTGGACCGACTGCTTCACTGCAAATATCAAAAGGCTGGGTTAATGAAGCATGACATCTGCACTCAATGCACAGACATATTCCTTTGAGTGTACAAAAAGAATACCATCACAGTTGAAAATGCTCAAGACTGTAGTGAAACACAAATTTGTAACTCCACTTACGAGATACGTTTTGCAGATCATTGAGCATATAGTCCATGGTGAACCATCCCAATGTAGGTACGCCATTAACGTCGTAGGTCTTCTTCCCTTGGAAAAACAAGGGCTATCGTTGTGCAGTTATCCATGTTTATGCTCGGTAGGCAGATACCTTGACCATCCTTGGTCAACCGAACATCACACCACGTGACTGTGCCATTGGAGCTAAAATTCGGAAGAGCCAGATAAGCAAAATCACTGGAATCAGGAAATAGACCGGAGAAGCCGCCCTTAGCAACGATGACTGGAGCATTGCCTGGACCATTGAGATGATTGTTACTGTTAGGGTCGATCATACAAAAGTACTGGAACAACCGGCCCTAAGCGCTACGGCAGCAACTACAAAACCAAAATTACAGGACAGACATAAAGCTGGTAAACACGCAAGACCATCTGAAATTATCCTGTCCTGAAAACAAGCAATCCTCAGGGCCATAAGCAGACCATGAACAGTAGACGCCAGCAGCTAATGATTTACTAGTGTTTATCACTAAGAAAGTGGTTATGCATAGTCCTGTACTTGGGGATACGGTTGTGTCAAACAGTAAACTATTGTGAAAGATGTTGGTATTGAATCCCAACCAAAATGCCACTGAGATGGAAAGGCTACCGTGCAATTGTTTTTTTTTTTTAACGAAATGCTAAAAAGGTAAGCATCAAAATTGTAAATATAGTTTTTTTGTATTGTCTAAAAAAAATCGTCAAAAGCTTTTTGCCGCCTTTTCGATTTTTTTTTTTTTTTTTTTTTGTAAATATAGGATACCAAACAAGGTGCTTAGCAAATATAAACATCGACTTCGTTAAAATGACCCTTGAAACGTTGACCTTTTGTTTTCCATGACATTTGAGTTTTTCATCGCTTTGTTAATGAAAAGACATATATTTTGTCCCTGACATGACCCTTTTGCCCTTGTGTCTTGCGAGGTTTTCTGTCGTTCCTTCTTCACGCCGCGCCCGATCCCTTCCTCGACCCCGCTGAGATCTACGCGCCGCCACCATGGACGTGCCGGAGAGCAACGCGAAGCTTGGTCCACGAGGCCGGGCAACGCATTGGTCCTCCCTTCCGTCAAGATGCTAGCAAGTAGCAACACGGCAAGATGCTAGCAAGCGGGCGCCTGGCTTCGACGTGCTCTCGCTATTACTCGGGGACGACGAGGACCGGGTCGCTTTGGCCAGTGGCCACGCGGACGTTCTCGGCTGTCGTGAAGAAGGAACGACCGCTGAAACCGATTCATCGGGCCTCATGTCGTAACACAGAAGGGCAAAATTGTCATGCGAGGGACAAAATATATGTCTTTTGATTAACAAAGTGATCCAGATGTCATGGAAAACAAGAAGCCAACGATCAACAACGATCAAGGGTCATTTTAACGGAGTCGATGCATGTTTGAAGTCCTATATTTGCGAGGCACATTTTAACAGAGTCGATGTTTCAAGACTAGCAAAACTATATCTTGCCGAAGAATCCCTAAAAAACTATTTTTCTGCAGAAAAACCAGAAGCTTGAGTCCCCCCAAAAGAAGAACTAAATGCGCAGCCAAGCTCATCCTGCAGGCCAAGCTGTAGTAAAAAAGCCAAATGCGCAGCCAAGCTCATCCTGCAGGCCAAGCTGTAGTAAAAAAACCAAATTCGCAGTTTACAGTAAAAAAGGCTGATCTTTAAGCGAAGAGTGGCAGCAAATCGACCAGATCAGATACACACACACACAACTTTTCAAGAACCGAAGTGATCGAGAGCGCAGGGAGTCGAGCTACCGCTCAGAGTCTTCCACTTCTGGGCGGCGGCGGAGCCGAGCGCGAGCAGGAGCAGCAGCAGGAGCAGCTGGACGGAACCAAGAAGGGAGCAGGCGCTGCTGTTCCTCCCCATTGCGAGCCGCCACCACCTACGCGACCACCGGCGGCGGCGTCAGCAGCAGACGCAGACGCAGCTCCAGGAGCTGGAGCTCCAAGAACGCCCCCTGGAAGAGGGGAGCAGAGGAAGCGAAGGCGATGATTAGGAGGTAGCGAGCCAGCCAGGGAGGGAGAGCAAATGCACGTCCGGCGGCCGCGTTTGCGTTGGATTTTTAAAGACCAAGAAGAGACGAGGCGATGCTGCTGCTGAGCTGTCTGTGTGTGATAGGAGGAGAAGGTGGCCTCAGGGTCAGCGCGAACGACCGTTCGTTCGAGACCCGACCCAGCCTATGAGTCCGACATCAGTTACTTTCCATTTAAGGAAAATAATCCATTTCCGCATACATGCGGTCTGACCCACTTCACTTTTCAGCCGTTGCATGTGAGTTTCACTATTCTTTCGCTATGACATAAGCCTGATGCAGGATTAAAAACCAAAACTTCTAAATAACTTATAGCGTCCACAATGGAAATAGCTAGTATTAGCTATATAGTGGGCTAATGTGGTGGAAAGATAACCAAAAAAAAAAAGATTATCATATACTAGAGCCACATGCTTCTCTAATATGTTTTTGAGCCACGTGAAATACATCGGTTACTTGCTCGTCATTAGTGATTACTATCTCCTACTTTTTCCATGCCGTCGTCGGACGCGGCTAGCTAAATAGCTAACCATTGCAGACACCCTTATGAATGATGTATCTTTTTAAATCCGTCTACACCGCGGTGTTCTACACGACGAGATGAACAAAACTAGACCTCTTGCATATGTTTTTTTTTTTTTTTTTTTTACTTTTACCATAACTTAAGTGTACTAACTTAGTATAACATACCACTTATATCATAACTTATGTCAAAAAATTAGGAACAAATTAATTTATAACTTATGTCAAAACTTACAAACACAAAATTATCAACATAGAAGAATAAGTTAACTTGTAACTTGTACTAAACCTTAGAAACACAAAAGTTATGAAACACAATTATATGATTTTTACTAGAAAAAAATCAAAGCATATGAAAGTAGGATTTAGTTTTGTTCGTCTAGAATAGAGACGGAACTGAAAATGGATATACCATTCATAAGGTACATCACATGAAATTAATACTTTTGTTTTTCTTTTCTCCCTTAGATACGTCAGATGTGACGTCAAGCGCATGCGGCCACGCGGAAGTGAAAAGCGCACGAGAGTTGAGAAGTGCTAGCTCACGTCAGGCGCATCCAGCCGCGTGGGAATGAAGACTGCGGGGACTGAATAACCTAAGACACTTTTGATGCTCAAAAAAAAAAAAAAAAAAAAAAACCTAAGACACTTTTGCTGTCTGCGTGCTCAGTTCCTGTTTAATTCTTCATCATCTAACTAATCGTCTTTCATAATCATACTCAGTCCGGTGGACCACATTAGTAATGGTACTAATCTTTTCCTGCTGTCCTGTGCCCGGCGGTGCTCCAGATCGAGCCGGCCAGCCCTGCCTGCCTGTGCCCGGCGGTGCTTGACCCGGGGCACTACTTGCCAACCGACGGTTTACCTTAAATACAAATAGTGGTTGCTCAATCCGGCTGCATATTATATTCTACCTGCTGAGCCACGATTTTTATTCCAGGCGCACATGAAGCTAGCCCCTCGCGACAAAAATGGGAATGGAAATCATGGCCATGTTAAGGGTCGATCGGTGGGTACCAACAACTTACTTGCCCATCTTTCGTAGCCGCGACAGGCGATCGGGATACAAATGTCACTGCGTCCTAGTTTCGGCCTTTCGGGTAATTTTGCCTTCTGCAAGGGCAGATCAGCGTGACCATTCAACAAAAAAGATAGCCCAGGACATGATAACGCGGGCCACCGTAGGTTTTTGGAATGGAACAAAAAACACCCATGTTCCCTTGCAAAAACGTCGTCTCCGATCGGCGCCAAGCTGGGCGTCAGAGCTCGCATTTTCTCTTCTTGGCTGCGCATACCCAAAAGAAACCTATAACGTATACGGAGTACTTCCAGCGAGCAATACCAGTTCGGGCTCAGGGACCAGCAGAGCAGCTCCTTTTTTTTTCGCAATCACGCAAAAGCTTTGCGCGTTTTTTATATTAAGAAAGGAGATTGTTCAAAGATACAAACGTAAACGAAATCAAAAGGGGGGCGTGTTACAGATATTCAAAGCACTACCACGCCCCCACGAAAGGACGTCTTATGAACTAGGAATGAAGCCTTTCATCCTAAACACTTCAGCAACCAACCACGCCGCGACTGGGGCCAACACACTCTATGCAGTAGTGCAGCTGTCAAAGAGGGGGCCAAACAACAATGGCAGCAAACTTCCGCCGTCCCCGGCAACCACCGTCGAACTCCAAGGAAGGTAGCGGACGACAAAGTGCGGCGGTGCTCCAACAATGCCTCCAAGAAGGGAATTGACATCCGCAGACGCCAACAATGTTGGGATAACAAACGAGTAGGACTTTCGTCCCAAGCCTGCATCGGACGAAGAATCTTCAACGACGCCTCCAAGGAGGTAGATGACACACAACGCGCCACCGCCGCCTGCACGAGGCAATAAGGCGGGGTTTTCACCCGATTCTTGTCAGCGGCGGACCACTCGCGCCGCCCGAGCAACGAAGAGCGAATGAACGAAGCTCGGGGAGGCACCAAGCGGCGGCGTCCACCACACCAACGGCGGTGTCACGCCCCACTTTTAATGGGACCTTAATCTCGCGTATTGGCGCCGAGGATCACGCTACCAATACGTTTACGAGTCACGAAGAAATGGAAATCAGTTATAGATAGACTATTCGAGCATATATTGACATAGGATAGAAGGTCTTACTGGCGGTGATGAAGACACCACCACGGATTATATTGATCGGAGTAGCCAAGCGTGAAGCGGTGGTTTATCCGTGACGGGTCCGCTAAGGTGCTAGACCGTGCGGGCACTACTCCATGTTCCACGCAGGCAACTTGAGCGTGGATGGAAATTCGGGCTTCTACGTCTTTCTCCTAAGCAACGCCCGACGAACTCCTACGTCGTTGGTCTCCTACGCCGACAAATGACCTTACCTTCGGATATGCCAATATCCGTAAAAGCAGAGGGGTGAGTACAAAGGTACTTTCGGCAAGTCCAAACCAGGGGTGGTTTGGTATATTAAGGGTTTGGGCCCTAGCAGAGTCTCTAAAACTGCTCTCACTAGTTCCCGGGATTATCTTATCTGGTCATCACCTTCACATCATCACAAACGTTAGTCATTTCTAATCATAGATGTTCTTTCCTAGCATTCGCCCATTCCAAGGGCGTGGCTATTCGAATAGATTCAAGTAAACTGCGCAGAGGTTGTACAAATTTCCCCACACGATGGACACATCCTCTTCCATGATCGGTGGTCGACAGAGGTCCAACGAGATCCGTACCCGCTTGAGTGCTACTCTAGGTATATTGGTATAATCTTCACCACGACTTCTCAGGGGTTGGGGAATGGGAAGATCACTTAGCATCCCATTAGCACATAGTATCGCGGAAGATCACATAGCATCCGCCAACTCATAAGTTTGTATACAATATCAAAGCGCCAATTGTTTTACGTGGAGGATCACATAGCAACCACGCCAACCCGACCTCGGAAGATCACATAGCATCCGAGTCAGCTCCCGATAGATCGTTTGCCTGCTCCGGCCACCTTGGTTCCCAACTATACCTCAACCCAACGGGGTGTGAATCAAGCCGTCCCATTTATCGGCGTGTGGCTGTACGAAATATCGCACTAGGTAGAAGGTCTATGAACCGGTCCTTAGGGAGGCGAGCATCTCTCCGCGGGATTCATCCCCGATTGTGATTAGTCCACCTCCATGTAGACTATCACCACTCACCTTTTTGTTGGAGGGTTCACACCATTAATTACTTAAGCTAACGACAAGCCTAGCGAAGCCTCACACACATAGCCCATGAGTACTCCCGCACGGTTTGCCCTGGTTATACTTATCTTAATATCTTATTAAACATTATAGTAATTAGGTCAGGTTAGGGGGGTAAGGACTTGCCTGGGAGGTTCTCACGAATCGGCACGGCGTCGAACGTCTCCCGGTGTACTTCGGACGGAAACTCCTAATCGGGTCGTCGAATCTACTTTACGTCGGCGATAAACCCTAGCTTGAACTATGACATATAAAACAAACATAGAACATTATGGTGGCAATGGGTTAGATGCATAGAGCTAGATTTTAGATGAATTATGGAAGTCGTTTCACGAAACGGAGTTAATTTGCATGAGATATGGAATTTATAATATTAATCCCTAATTAAATCATTAGGGTAATATTATAATATAATTTTATCATGTAATAAAATTGGAACTAATTACATGATAAAATTCTATAAATCAAATAATGAATTTACAAATTTTCTGGGAATTTTTCTGACACGGGAGATGTGACTTATAGTAAAAGCGTGTACAATTATCGGGTGCACTTAGCAATTAATTTGGTGTACACAGAAGTGCCCCTGGGCTCGGTGGACGACACGTGGGTCCCGTGGACACCACCGTGTCTACCACGTGGACGCCACGTGGGTCATGGGTCGGCTTGAGTGGCGGTGACGGCGTCGGGCCCGGGGTCGACGGGGAGCAATGTGTCTACTCCTCGTTATCGGGGCCTTGACGGCGTCACGCCAACCGGACGGGCGTCGTGGTTAACCCGTCCGCCCGCGCCCGTACGGCGACGCTCGCGGAACGTCGCCGGAATGGCGTTGCCCCTGCTCAAACCTCGCCGCGAGAGGGTCCGTTGGACTCCTCTCGTCGCCCGAACCGGTCGAGGTGGATGGTGGCGATGGGGCGGCAGCGGAGGCGGCGGCTTCCGGCGGCGGCGGTGTTCACACTCATCGCTACGCTGCACCACGGTAGAAATTAACGAAGGGAGTCGGAAGAGGGAGTACTGGAGGCACATACCGACCTCCTAATTGCGCCCCGGGACGATTCTGACGGGCGACTTCTCGGACCTAGCTGCGTGACGACTCGACTTGGGGAAATGTGGATTGTGGGGAGGAGAAGTGGAGGGGAGGGAAGAGCGTGAGCACCGCGTGTTCAGGTCGGGGCGGGCTCCGGAATGGAGGGGCGGGGTCGTCGTATTTGGTGGGCGGCTATTTATAGCCTCGCCGCGGAGCTCTTCGCCGGCGGATTTTTATCTCGAGCTTCAGATCTTTTCCAGCGGCCGGGCGCAGCGCGCGCGTGGCCCTGCCGGCCCTGCCAGGTGTCCGGTCGTCGTCTTGGTGAGCTGGTGGTGTTGGTGTGCGTCCGGTCTTATCTCGGCGGTCGGCCGGATTGACAGCCGCCGCTCCCGCCATTCATGGGGCGAGGTACCGAAGCCGGGCTGGTGGGCTGGCGTCGCGTCGTTTCCGCGGTGGCTCGTGCGCAAGCGTGGTCGGGTCTTTCGCCCCTTCTCCGGTGCGGTAGCCAATTCGCCGGGCTCGCCGACTCTCCTCGTGGTGGTTGACGCTGGGCGGGGGGCGGTGAGCTGGCTTCGCCCGTGTCGCCGTGCCCTTGTCCGGGGTCGCGTTAGCGGTGCAGGCTGGTGGCGCTTCCCGTACCTTCGTCAACGCCGCAAGCTCGGGCGGTACGGCGGGGAGCACGGGGTCCGGCGATCGTGTCGCGGTCGTCGTCTCAGGCGCGAGAGGTGGAAGATGACGGGAGGCTGGTGGGTGGGTCAGGGTCGGCGAGGGAGTGAGATGGAGCTGGGCTCGGGTGCTGGGCCTGGGCTTGCGAACTGGGCCGGACTGCTGGTGTGCATGGGAGGGAGGAGAGAAAGAGAGGGAGAGCTGGGCTGGGCCGAGAGAAAGGAAGGGAGGAGATTGAGCCCGAAAGCGCTTTTCCAATTTATATTCCCTTTTCTATTTCTTTTCTCTACTCTCTATTCTTCCTCTCATTTCTTTTCCTATTATTCTATGTGTGCCACATATATATTCATGTGATAAACATTTATACAAGTACATGTATATTTCCATGATTTATTTTCATGAAAATATTTATCCAATTGTACCCATATAAATATTCTTATATATAGGTGCACACATTTTATCCCCCAATTCTATCATTTCATGTGTAGCATATATATTTTAAATATTTTTATAAGCACCTTTATATTCCCATGACTATTATTGTCGAGAATATTTATTTATTGTGCTCATAAAAATATTCATATATATTTTTGGTACACACGAGAGTCGATAATTATTATTCCCGAGAGAATTTCGTAAATCGATTCTCATGCAACATCTTCCATAAATAAAATCTAGAACGTACCTTGCATCCTTTGCAACCATAAAGCTTGACAAGCAACAAACAAGATTTCCTACTTTCTATATGATGAGAGTTTTGGAATGCGGTTTTTAAAAATGGGTTTTGGTTTAGCGGAAAATAAATCAAGTTTTAGTTGTAATTATAAAAGTTCAAATTTTTAGTGAATTTTAAAATGATGCAAAAACACGGGTGTTACAAGCGGTCAAATGGCGCGGGCCCCGCCGTTCGCAATCGCCCCAGGAAGCGAGCTTCTGCGGCGATGGATCGGCGTGGAAGGTCGAGGCGGGGGCCGGCGCCGATCCGAGGCTCCCGGGATGCGCCCGGCCACGCCGAAGCTGGCGATGCACCGGCAGGGCTGGCCGTGTCGGGAGGGCAGCTTGCGGATCCGGGCCGCCGGGGGCTGGCCAGACGCGTCGGCTGCCACGGGGGGCTGGCCGGGACGCGTCGGCCGCGCCCGAAGGGGCAGCGCGTGGGAGAGGGAGTGCCCGCCTGATTAGGCGCCGCGCTGCAACATGCCCCGCCGGCTCTCGGGTGAGGACGTCATGAGAGCACCACGGCGGGAAGCGGGGTCGGCGACGGGGAGGCCCGGCCCAGGCGCGCCGGGCGCCGGGGCCGGCAAACCCTAGCGGACCACCGCAGCCGCCCGGTCGCGAGCGGGGGGAGGAGATCCGGCCGCGGGAGCCTGATCTGGTCGCGGGGGCCGGATCCGGCTGCGTCGCCGGCCGCCCGGCGCGGAGTCGGGAAGAGGAGCCGAAAGCGGGAGGCGGAAGGAGAGAGGGCGAACCGCGTGGACGCCAGCGCCACAGCGGCCGTCGGCGACCCATCTCGGGCCGACGGGGCGGATCCGCCCGGCGCCTCGAACCGCCGCGACTTGGCGGCGTCGCGGCATGGTGGCGCCGGGCCGCCCGGCGCCGCCCCGCTGTGGGGCTCGTGGCCATCCGGGACGGGAGGCCTCGCCGCCACCTTCCCGAGGCCGTGCGAGGTTTCGGCGCGCCTCGGCGGCGAGGAGAGAGGAGGGGGAGGGATCTGGCGGCGGCTGGGTGGGTGGCCGCCCGTGTCGCCCGTCGGGAGGCGGCGCGGGGGGCGTCCGTGACCTTTGCAACTTCAGAGCAGCTCCTTTTCCCGGAAGTGTTCATCCCGTCCACGGCTAGCTTTTCACGTCCTAGCTTCCACCCTGATCCAGATCACCCTTATCTCGGCTCTCTGTAAGGTAGTATAGTGGTTGTTGTGGCAGAGAGCCGTGTCCATGTTTAATTACTTTTGGAAATGATGGTATAGTTCGCTACATTTTGATATATAGATAAGGCTGATGAGAGGTTGGCAATTGTAGATTGATACGTACGTACGCGGCAGTTATGGCGCTGATGATATGGTTAATGTCTACAGCAGACGCGCGTTACAACTTGCAACCTGCCAGTCAAATGTTTTGGTTCGATATAACTAATACAACACCAAACTATTGAGGCTGAGAAACCATCTAATGTTTATATCTCATCATCTAGCTAGGGACGTTTTTTTTTTTTTTTTTTTTTGAGTAAGCTAGGGACTATTTGGAGAGCCCGCCTATGCACACCTCGCTGGAGACATGGTTGTGCCAAAAATGTTGTGGATGATTTGTAAGCAAAGGATTAGACAAAAAAGTTGTCACCCTCAATGAAATTGTCTTGACAACTTAAATTTCCATCTTTTTTGTATGGAGTAGAAATCAGCCTCGATACCTCAATTATTACATCATAGAACATTATACAAGCCAGTACCTGAACATGGCATGTATCTACAAATGGAAAGGGTAAAAACCAAAAATATAAATAGAAGAAAAGAAAGAAAAATAATGAAAAAATAAAAATAAATAACAAAATAATTAATTATATAAAATATATAATTTTTAAAAATAGGAAGATTAGAAAACAAAAAAAATAAATAAAACAAAAACTAAAGTAGAAGCATGAAAAGGGAAAGAAAAGGGGCACAAAGCCTCGGTGGACAGGAAGGTTGGCGCCGGCCCCCGCCCCACCAGCTTCGAAACGAGCCGGGCGCAGCCCACTACACATTGGCATTGATCCGAGGACGACCGATAGAAGTGAGAAAGGCATCTCTCCTAGTAAGCACGATGGATGTTCACCATAAAATGTGCTTCTGTCCTTATTATTGTAGCTCCCTTCATTTCTTTTTTATATGTACTCCTTCCTAGAAAGATATGTGAAACTCGTTTTAATTTCCACATATAGTCAACTAGTAGTTCAAACTGAACTAATCTATAGTAGTACCAAAAATCATATCTCAAATATGTTTGCTATAAAATATGCTATCAGAAATTAATATTTTCTATTTATAGATTAATTTAATCAAATTTGAGGTTATTTAACCTCTCTGAAAATGATATGTGCATTCTCTTTAGGAACAGGGTGAGTATAAGATTTTTATTTCAAAATAAGTAGTACATATACTAATATATTTTTCTACGTATATATATACATTATTTGCAGTGGAAGGGAGGAGTACATTATCCGGCACAGAGACCCTCGTGGCGCTGCTGAAGGCACGCGCGGCGGTGTGCTTGCAGTGGTATGAAGACGCTGGCCGGCACGGATGAAAGCACAGGCGGCGGGCAGAGCGTACGGCGCCATCTGCGCCGCGGGTGGCCTTGTCGCGGGCAGGAAGACGACGACGTGCGCGTCCGCTGTAGCGGTAGACCGTAGATTCAGGGGATGCCATTTCTTGTCGGGTTATACATTAGCGGTAGACCGTAGACTCAGGCTTTGAAGGTTGAACCTTACTGAAACATGCACAAAACCACTATTATTTGCAGCTGCAGTGAAAATATAGGAAAAATTATATTTATCATAGAGAATGATTACTGACAAGTAATTAATTTGTGGGACATGAAGCAATGATCCTTTCCCAAACAAAATATTACAGTGACCTGACAAATTCCATCTTTTTAACGAAAAGAACATCAATTCATTAGCAGGGAGGTACATGAAGCTTGTATACACATTCAGGAAACGTACATGGTAGGAGAGACCGGTGAAGAAGCAACCATACTTACTTTGAAACCCTCTAACAGACAGTTGTTGTAACCATTGATAAACACAGCTTTTAAGTCCTCTGTTGTTGCTGCTGGCAAAAATGATTAATTATTTTCCCACATCGTTAATGAACTTGGTCCCAAAAAAAATCTCCTCTGCTCCACAGCCTGATTATTGGTAAAAATGATTCTCTTCCTGAAAACAAACCATGTTCGGATTGTCAAGTTCTTTGAACAAAACATGGATCAGTGGTGCAATTAAAATAATGCAATGTATCACACAAATTAAAACAGTGCAGCGACTGAAATATTTGTTCCTGAGGTCATGAAGAAGCACATGGAAAGAAGCAACAAAAACAAAATAAGGGATGTAGGTGTAGCTTGACCTGCACCACCACGCCAAGAATTGAATCACCACCTGCAGCACAAGCTAGCATAGAGAAATGAACACTCAAATCGCCATCTGCAGGACAAGCTCGGTGAAATTATCCAGCAAAATCATTTCTTCTTAACTTCAAAAGCCATAATTGGTATTTTTGAGTTCCGACAATACAAAAGAAAGCAACAAAATTGAATACCAGAATGGTTTGCACATTATTGATTCAGGACCAGCAACAGGTACCCACCATGCTGTTCTTGCTTGCCAAAGCCAAGACCTGCTGCTACAGCATAGGAAAATCGATATAATGAAAATTTGCTATAGCATAGCTGCAAAAAGGTCTTGTAAAAAATGAAGATCAGAAAGTTCAAATTGATGTCTGAACCATCTTTTCAGCTTCAACTTTTTTGGGGGAAAAAAAATCTACGCATCAATTTTCAGGTAGTGGGCAGGTATCTCTGAACGAAAGGCAAATCTAAAGTTGGTTTGATTCAACATAACATAGCTGATCACCCCAATCTAATATGTTCTACAGCTTCCTTGAAAGTAATCAAGAGAAATCCCAAAAGTAGCAGCCTCTATATTGAATTAATTTATGCGATTATCGTGCGATAGGGACAAACAAAAATTGGAGAAGCAAAAATAAACTACCAGCTGTACCAACGCATCTCCGGGTAAGCATGCTTAATGAAGACTTGTCATCACCTGCAGTGGATTCAATCACGCAGCCGCTTGTCAACTTGCTAGGTTATTCGTTGTCGATGCAGCTCATGGTCGGCCGGGAGGCGGGTTGATTGCTGCAGTGGCGCGCTGCCGTCATGGCGTCAGCACCGCCCATTGCACACCTCGCCCGCAGCTGCCATGCTACTGCAGCGTCAACGGTGGACCTCCGCTCTCATATCGCGGCAGTATCCAGGCGGCGGGCCGACCTCAACTCTCCTGTGGTGGCGGGCAGCACCACAACAGCCAGTGTTTGATAAAAAAAATATGAGAAACCCACCATGATACTGCCGCGATATGAAGAGCAAGAGGATACTATTGGGATCCCCATATCTGACCCCCATATGGAGACGAGCAATTTACCATGCATCTTCTCTACACAAATGGTACAGAACCTTCTGCATCACAATGTCAAGAAGAATGTGAGTTCTGACTGAAATTGGAAATCCACTACTCGGAACAGAAACATTGGGATCAGATTCTACCATGCTATCTGATGAATCTAGACAGCAGACCCGCCCCCATCGTTATCAAATTGCAAATTCTACTATACAAAATTCTACCATGCACATTGCGTTATCAAATTTGAAATTCTATCCCACTGTGCTAAATATCTACTACATTACCTGCGTCCATGAATTGATTTTGGGCTACAAAATTAAAATTTCAAAGGATCTAAAGAATATCAGTGCCCAACGTACTTGGAGTGGCCATGAGTGGTGCGGCCGAGGTCGCCCTCAATCTTCAATCAACAGGCGGTGGAGAGAGTGGATGCGGAGACTCCAACCAGCAGCCCTGCTCCTCACCTTAAGCAAACAGATGTTAGGAGTAGAAATGTTCTTTTTAATATAATTTCGAATAAGAATTAATATTTTTGTAGCATCATGGTCAAGACCTTTTCATTTCTGTTCATCTAGAGCAATCTACTCTTCTGTTGACATCTGTATATATGTTGTCAGATAGCAAAATCCAATGACTTGAGTATTTCCTTCAAGAAGATTTTTAGTTACATGAGTCTCATGTCTTCTTAATTCAATTAACAAGTATGTTAACTTTCTGTGTGTTGGAGGAACATGTAATTTTTTTAATGGAGTTGATGCATCACTGGCGATACAAGCATTATGTTGCCAATGCTAATTTTGGTTGCATTCTTTTATTAGCAGGTACTTGAAGCAGATGGAAGCCAAGCCACGATAGTCAAAAGATGGAAACCAAATCAAGCAGTTTGGTAAACTCCCATGTCTTAACATCCAGCACTTCCTGCTTCTACTGTTGCTCAGGTGAGTACATCATACGTCTCCCTTCTTTGCTCAGGTGAGTACATCATACGTTTCCCTTCTGCAAGATGGAGTAGGACAATGTCACACTAGAGATTTACTAAATTTTTATACCTTTTCAACTTCGCTGCCATCTGCATAACCATTTTCTGTCTTTCTCTGAATCTAACAGGGTAGGTGTTGCAGTTCTATATATATAAAAAACTCTTCCTGAGTAATCAAAACCAAGAGCAAACTTCAACTGTGCCATTTTAGTCCTAAAAAAATATTGCATGCTTATTTTTGTTAGCATCCTTGCTCTATATATATACAAAAGGATGGAGTAGGCCAATCTGTATGGTTGCTTATTCCCTAAAATTCAGTGTCAACTTCACTTCCAAAATGATTATGGTTTTAAATTTACCTTGACTTTTCCTTTGTACTAATATATTATTCATTTGGCATCTCTGTATAGAAGCTATTTCCTTGCTACATGTCTAAATGTAAGTTAATGATATCATGTTGCCTGCTCGGTTTGGTTCCATCTTCAGACTACCTAGATGTCATGATGTTTTTAAATTTACCTTGACTTTCCATTCTTACTAATATATTGTTCATTTGGCATCTCTGTATAGAAGCTATGTCCCTGCTACATATCTAAATATAAGTGCATTTGTTTCATCTCTTACTACACTGTGGTATATTATCGTCTTTTCCTCTTCATAGTTGTACTTCTCATCTCTGTTTTGCTATGTAGGGTGTGACCTTGATGAATAGAGATACCTTCCTCTGCACATTCACATTCGCCTAGGCTCCAAGGTCAATCTTGGCTACCCAGCTGGTGTACTTCTACCGCACTACCCCTGTAAGTTCCATTCTCCACTTTTAGTTACCTTTTTTTTCCCCATTAGTCCCATTATTGCTTTTATTCTGTCCTAGGCATACAGTGTGGTGCTTAGTTTCATGATATAGTTCAGTTTATGTGGTTGGAAAATTGAAGCATCTTATTATATGTTTCCTGCCTCCTATTTTTTCATCTGTTCGTTCATTAAAATTTGGCGAGATGAAATGGCAATGTGTTTCCATACACTCCCTATGTGCGAGTCAACCTGCTGCAATCCCACCAGGTGGACTGCCTGCAGATGTTTTCTCGCAATTGCTGTTTCTTTTTTACAGCAAGGTGTTAAATTTTTTGGGTTTAAACACTTCTTTTTTTCTTCAAACTTGGAAATAGACCACAAGGTAATTACAAATATTTGTCATGGTAGTGCTTTACTTTACTACACTTGACGTTATTACTGCCCTTTCCAATTCCCTACATATTTTTATTTGGATATCAGATGAATATATATTTTCTCGGTACATATTTGGCAAGTAAAATGTGACAAAATGGTTATTTGCAAATTCTAAAAACTCGTTAATGGAATGGAATGATCTACATTGTTTCATAGTACATGGAATAACACATATCTACATTGTTTAGCTGACAAAAGGAAAGATTAGGAGTCCACTGCTAAGACTTTTACAATGCCCTGTTTCATACCATATTTACCTACACTGTTGTCCAATATTTTACAGACACCGCCCCCAGCTGTTGATGCTACTACAACACCTGTCAAAGATGTCGTCCCTACGTTGGTGCCCTTGCATATCCACTGAGACATACCAAACCTTTGTCTATGTACTCACCTATTTTATTACAACAGGATACATGAGGAAAGGATGTCCGTATGGACTTAAATTCAAGTGTTTCGCAGCCTATTGTCATTATAGTGTCAAGGCTACTAAGCGATTTCAGCCTCGTCTATTACTATGGTATATTGTACGTGTATGAACTTAAATTGAGGTGTCTCACGGCCTACTATCTGTATAATAGCAAGGCTACTAAATGATCCCATTCTCATCTTTGTAAATTAGCATGCCACTCAGTTCTGTCTTGTTAGCACTGTAGGGTGCCTTTCCTTTGTGGCAGGCTCGTGTGTCCAACAAACTATGCAACCTGAACCTTGGGCGTACAATGTTCTGCTCAACGTGTATCTTTTATCCCTTCACTATTACCGCTGTTGATGTTAATTTGTTTGCCTTGGTTTTACATGCAAACCAAGGCAAACGTGTATGCCCAGCATCGCATGCCACTCAGTTCTGTCTTGTTAGCACTGTAGGGTGCCTTTCCTTTGTGGCAGGTGGTCGTGAACTCAACCTGAACCGCGTACAATGTTCTGCTCAACGTGTATCTTTTATCCCTTCACTATTACCGCCATGTTGTCCATGTAAAATTCTCGACCTCCGATCTTCTTCCGGGTCGGCGTGCAAAGTACTAAAATACTATGCATGAACAACGACTTACCTTCTTGATTTATGCCTTGTGTAACATACTTCTATAAACCTTATGCATATAATTTATCACTTCTACTAATCTTATGTGCATAAAACTAAATATCCTCACTCCTACTCTTTAATTCATTGCATTGTCTACCAAAGTACTAAAATTACTACCCGTGTATGCTCAGAATGTATACACAACCCTTTTCATTCCATCGTTATACACCACATATATGTAACATCTAGGGTTCTCAACCTCCAGTCTTCTTCCGTGTTGGCGCGCAAAGGCGCTCCATCCAACTAGTACGACCTAAAGGCATATAGCCAATACATCCCCTCGACTCCTCCACAAGAAAAAACCTATAAGAATAATAATAACCTTCAACATGCTCATCATGTAGTTAAATTTTCATGTCTTTTTCTGTTTTTCATGATGTCTCCTCCAAAAGAACAAATCTCACAATGAAATGGGTGAAAGCAGAACCTAAGCATGAGCCAAATCACATAGTTGATGCAACTCCGAATGTTGACTGAGCTCTGACGTCCAAGCTGGGAAACCAACATCACACCACCCGCACAAAGGGAACTATAAATCTAACAAAGACAATGACCGCGACTGGAGACACATATACATGAACCTGTCAACAGCAAGTCCCCAGGGCGCAAGTCAACCACTGTTGAACAATGGTGGACATCACACCTCCATCACCTTATGAGGACCCTCCTAAGGTGAGGTCTCCAAGGAGAGAAAAGACACCGTTGCTGCATGACCGGAGAAACCAGTACTACGTTTTAACCCAGATCAATCCACACAATATGTGAGTAAAGCCCAACGTTGACACCCAAGCAGAAGAACAAGGTCGCCTTCACTTGAGATCATCACCAATGGTGCGAAATAGGAAGAGATAAGAGGCGCGTGGACACAGCGAAGAAGTGTGTGGGCAGCAGCGGAAGTCCCTCCTGTAGCTGTGTTTTTCAGATTGTAGATATTTTAATACATCGATACATTTGGATACTTCCGTAAGGTAGAATTCATCAATCATATGGGCCTTTATGTCCAAGTGATAGTATGTACATGAGGATGAGGCCCAGGTATACCTTTATAGCAACGATTGAATACCATCCAAAAGTGGAATTTGTCGAACACCCAATAGCTTGTACACGTTAGTTTCCTAGCATCAGCAGCAGCTGCTGCTGCTGTAGAGTGTGTTGTATCTGTTGTGTTGTATGGGTTCTTACCCCCTTTTTATTATCTTCTTAATACAATGAAGAACAGTTCTCCTGCGTTTACGTGGGGAAAACAAACAATAGCTTGTAAATGTTAAGAAAACCTCACAAGAAATGGCTGCGTGCTAGAAGGTCCTGTGTATTTGGCAATATCTACTCTGAAAGCATTCAAAAGTTCAGTAGAAAAGGAACAACCATAGAGCACATCGGCAGAAATGGATGCAACAGAATGATCATGCACATTGGACTAAATTCCACATCAGGCTCACACACCATGATAGTACCTCTGAGCACCAAGAGAAGAACTAGAATGTTGACCAGAGAAGTAAAAAGAATTAAGTACTAGAAGCCTAATAAATTCCATAAACACTGAAAATGTAGAGGTGCCTAAACTGAACCAGTGGGTGGCCCGCAAAACTGCAACAATTTAAAACTAAGCCGCTGCTTTTTTGTCATGTCAACCAACTATCACGCAACTATCACGGAACAAAAATTGCACGCGCCATTGCATCACGAGGGGATCACCCACACGAACTGGAACTACTCTTGACGGCGATAGACATGCTTGGCCCGCGCGATCCTTCCAAAAGAGCCACATTTTATGGGTGGCTTGCACAATAAGCACACAACTTAATTTAGGAGGCATACCCAGTATACACCCAATACTTTCTTGCAAAAAGGAAAATGAAAAATTGAAGTTTGTAGGCACAATATATGTATGCTACACTTATAATTGGATTGGATCAGATGAGATCCGAATACCAATAGCTTGGGTTTGGGTGCGGAACGGAAGACTAAAAGTGGGCATACCTGGTGGGTGCTCGTCGCCGGCAAAGGTCCCAAAGATGGAGGCCTGGGCACCTGGCGTAGAGCGCCCAGTCACCAGTCACAATCCAACAAAGGTGGCAGCGACGGTCACTCGCACGGAGCACTGATCGTTTTCCTTCCCAGTCTCCAGCAGCTGCTCTACAGTTATCACCTCAATCAATTGTTATTGTACTTGTACATATAGGATGGAAAGTTTGGACACTGGCCTCATCTGTCCTAGAAATTAGAAAAGCTGGATCGTCAACTGTTCAAGTCGAAAACTGGGGATTTAGTTCAAATTTGAACTGGATTCCAGATTGAAAAATTAAATCAGTCCAGACTCCAGATGTTCGTTCAGTGGACATACGCAAAATTTGCAGCTTGTCAAGCATTAAATAAATTGAATTATATATGATGTGCTTCCATCATCCCCTAGCCCCTAGCTGAGCTTTTCTTGTGAGGTCCAATACATGAAAGACGCAGCTAATGTGGAAAAGAATGGAATAGCCTGGCATACATATATGGCCATACAGGGACTAATCTAGACAAGACACTTCAGCTTGATCAAACTTTTAAAAAGGGCCCTACTACAACTACAGTATTACAAGCGGATATGAGACAATCAGCTTATCGCTGCTTGTACAAGCACAGTTTCAACTGGGTCCAATCGATGCTCTTTGCCACCTTACCTTTTTCCTGCAGGGACATGGTAAGCCACTGAATTCAGCAGGAAGGCCAAGTGATCTAGGCAGTTAAGGTAGCAACACGTGAAACTAACCTTTTTCCTGAAGTGGAACAGAATGAACAATTTATTTTTCACATCCTGCAGAAACGATACCAACAGCTAATTAGAAAGTATCATCAGAATCATCTAAAATCAAGCAAATGAGCTGTGATCTTTCGTCATCAATAAAAAATGTATATCAGTATGAAGGTGCAAGAATGGAAGGGACTGAACAAACTTTTAATCCATTACAGAGGTTCATATGTAAAACATGGCAATCGCAAATCAAAGCAAATGTTTCACAAACCAGCATTACATACCAACTCCACAAATAGTAGTTAACAAAGAAAAACACAATGTCAAGGTACCTAATATTAAGCTGATTCTGACATATCAGAACCAAAATTTCCTTTCTTCCAGTCTTCAACGATCTCGAGCAATCCTTTGGTGCTTGTCTCGGCCTCATCAGGGACTGGGACTGGATTCCACCGATCCACCATGCTGGAAATAACATTCACACAATAACTGATAGCTGGCCTTTGGTCTGGTTGAGATGCAGTGCAGCTGCGTGAAAGTGTTGCTATTTCCAATAAGGTGTTTGAATCATTAGGGTTCAGCTCAAGTGCAGGGTCCACAATCTTCCAGAAGTTCTCAGGGTCAAGTACAGTTTTCCTGAAGATGTCCACTAGATACATGTCATCTTGCCTGGATTTATCTATTACCATTCTTCCGGTAATTATTTCCATCAGAATGACTCCAAATGCATACACATCCACTTTTGTGGAAAGTGCTCCTGTAGCTGCAAAAACAAGATTACATTAGTGCTAAACCATGACAAATATAATAATATATACTGAAATCAAAGCAATGTTATCAGATCGGATGACTAAAAGTGATTAATAATGATTAGTCATCCTTATCGCAAGTTGGTGCTAGATAAGGACCCTCGATGTGATTAGCACGACTAGAAAACAAGTCGTCCACCTAACGGAAGACTAACCATAATTAGTTGTCCAGTTAGGCTGTCTGGACGCGAGCCCAAGAAAATTTTCTAGCAAGAAGAGTTTGCCCCCAACCTTAGCTACCCCATGATGTTTTCCAACTAATGGACACAATTAGCAGTCCGGTTAGGTGAGCCCAAGAAAATTTTCTAGAAGGAAGAGTTAGCCCCAACCTTGGCTGCCCCCATTACGTTTTAGTATGTATATGCCGTGATGAGAGGCAGGAGCAGCTCCAGCCACATCCGCTGTTCTTTTTCCACCACGCGCTCATTTGTGAGAAACAGAATGCTCCAGCACAAGATAATGCAACACCAAAAGACAGAGTTGGCAACGTGGCTGTGATGAATGGCAACATGAGACTGAGTTTGCACAAAAAGCTGGGACTCAAAAGGAGGTGATGGAAGAAATCATACAAGCTAAAGACATTATTCGGGTTGAGGATATTGGGGCGGTTGAAGTGGAGACCACGGATAATATGGATAGTTCTGTGGGGATTCTTTCTCTTGTAAACAACAAGGAAAAGGGGGCTGAGTGGCAGGAAGTGAGACAAAGCAAGAGAATCAGAGATAATTGGACAGCTCAGTATAGGATTGAAGAATAGAAAGTCAAGATGGCCAAAAAACAGAGCAATCAAGGTACTATTTCCAATCAGAACTCCTTTGCAGTTCTTAATAATTTCTCTATTATTGTTCTTGATGCTCAAATGGGGGTTCATGCTGAATCCATTTCATATGAAAACATTGATATGTTCAAAGACCTTCAAAATACAAGGATGAAATTAAATGAACAAAACACTGATCCTAGTGCGTCTGCTAATATTTTGGAGGATGTAAATCCTCCATTGGAAACTGAATGTTGAATGGATGGGTAACTGAGGAATTGGAGGAGGAGCCCTGCATAGTAGTGACAACTGCTAGAGAGAGAGAGAGAGGAAAAAAAACTCGACTAAGAAGAGAAGTAAGAATTACTGAGTTTCCAAGAACCAACTTTTTGATGGTTCAAAGAACTCTGATGGAGTTGAGTCTAAGGTTAGCCCTAGATTCAACCTCTGAGACAGAAAAACCATTAAGTATACAAATGATAGGAATTATATGGAATTGTAGAGAGATGTCTAAGAAAGGTCTCAGCACGTTTACAAGGGATTTAATTTGGGAATACAAGGCTGGTCTCCATGAGACTATAAAAAAATCTTATACTGACAAATTTTTTTAGAAAATTTGACAGTAATAAGGAGTATAGCTGGTATTGGACTCCGTCAAATGGGAAATCTGGTGGAACGCTCAGTGGGATTAAAATGATAGATTTGAAGTGGAGAGCTTTGGAAGTGAGGACTATGTGATCATGTCCACTGTGTTTGATAAGATGCTGAAGAAATGTTGGACTTTAGCCAATGTGTATGGAACTGCCCATGATGATGAGAAGGACAGCTTCCTAGCTGAACTGTCCAGCTTTTGTTTCAAAGCTAAACATCCCTTGCTAATTGGAGGGGACTTCAATATTTTGAGGTTCAGCTCAGATAAGAATAAGAACTATGTGGACAATATTTTTTTCTAACATCTTCAATTTTCAACACTTATGAGCTCAGAGAACTACCTTTAATTGGGGGTAAGTCTACCTGGAGCAATAACAGGAAGGATCCAACTTTAGAAAGACTAGATAGAGTCTTGATATCTAAAGCTTGGAGAAAGGAGTTCCCCTGTGCAATCTTAAGAAGATTCCTAGATACATGTCAGACCATAACCCTTTAATCCTAAGACTGAGCTGACTCAAAAAACTGAATCAAAGTCTTTTTGCTTTGAAAACCCTTGGCTGAAACATCCCGATTTCTTGAGAAAAATCAAGGAAATTTGGGACAGAAGTGTCCACACTAAAATTTCCATTGATACTTGGTGTATCAAAATGGACAGAATTAAGAAGATTTTTTTTTAAAAGGTTGGGATCAAAGCTTAAAGGGCCATACTAGAAAATACAAGAATTTGCTTAGAGCAGAGTTGGAGGCATTAGAAAAACTGGAGGAACTAGATGTGCTTCCTTCTGACAAACTGAGCAGAGAATCCTTCATCCAATCTGAATTGCTTAGGCACATGGAAGAGGAGGAGAGCTATTGGCATAAGAGGGCTAATTCTAGGTGGCTGTTGAAAGGTGGTAGCAGCAGTGAGTAGTTTCACAGAATAGTTAATGATAGAAAGAGAAAGAGAAAGAACAATAAGATTAACGAGCTTTAATGTCTTTGGTGGAGGGGTTTAACGAGCTGATAACACTGAATCAGAGAATGCAAAACGTAAGGAATTAATGTAACTGGTAGAAGAAATATGTTCTGTTGTAAGAATAAAATATTTATAGCAGTGAGAACTTCACGTACCAGCATATTCCGGTGCGAGATATCCATGTGTCCCAGACATATGTAACGTAGAGGATTTATCAGCAGCTTTCCTCATTAGCCCAAAATCTGAAACCTTGGCTCGAAAATCATTGTCCAGTAAAATATTAGATGGCTTCAGGTCTCTGTGTATGAAGGCTTCCTGAGCCAGGTTGTGCAGATACCCTATTGCCCGGGCAACATCCAGAGCAATGTTCATTCTCCGTGCCCATGTGAGGGAAACACAGGCACTCTGCTGCAGGTGATCGCGCAATGTACCAGATGGCATGAACTCAAACACCAAGAGCCTCTCAGATTCGTGTCTGCAGTAACCGAGTAATCTAACAAGGTTCCGGTGCCTCAATTTCCCAAGAACATCAATTTCACAAAAGAACTCTTTCAGTTGTTCAGTCCCCATACCAGTCTCCCTGAACCTCTTGACAGCTACTGGCTCCCCATTTAGAACCCCCTTGAAGACTGTGGCAAAGCCACCTTCACCAAGTAAATTGTCACTATTGAAGTGGTCTGTGGCTTTTATGACATCCTCTATCTGCAATTCGAGCAGGTCAGTGTTTGTAGCAGTCATTTGAGTGGTGGGAACTGCAGGTTGTCTGCTTCTACTCTTCTTCTTGAAGCAATAAATGCATAACCAGATTGAAAGGCCAATCACTGCTGCAGTCCCAATGCTTCCAAATATCATTCCTATGATTTGTCCCTTGGATTTTGGAGGTTTATTAGATGCTGGAGGGCCCTCTCCTTGTAGAACAACCTCCACTGAGGGTGGAAACTTTGGCCCTGTGCCAGAAAGGTGGTTATTTGATACGTTAACCAATTTAAGATTAGACAATGCAGACAAACTTTTTGGTATCACCCCTGTGAGGTTATTATTTGATAGATCCAGGCGTTCAAGCATCGAAAAGTTTCCAACTATAGGAGAAATCACGCCTGTCAGGTTGAATCCTGACAGGTCAATGGCTACGATGACAAGATTTCTGCATTTGACTCCAACCCACCTACCACTGCATGCATCGTTTCCTGACCAAGTCTGAGCTAGCGAAAGTGGGAATCCAAAACCAGCAGCAACCTCAAGCAGATTGGACACCTGTGGGTCACAGGGCCCAGTGTCATTCAAACAGAATCTATTTCCGGAAACTAAATCCACCGTTACATCACTACGGAACACAGGCCTTTTTCCCTGCAAAAAATTGTTTGAGAGTGCCACAGTCTGAAGGCTTTCCATTTCTTCAAACGAAGCTGGAACTAGCCCTGTTAAGAAGTTATCTCTGACATCAAATATTTCCAGACGTGAGGTACTAAAATCTGGAATTTGGCCAGAGAATCCATTGCTGTTAAGCCTCAAATCTTTTAGGCTTCTGAATGATGCGAAGATATCAATATTTCCTGAAAACTTGACTTCTGACCTCTGGTTGTTCAAGTGCAGGATCTCCAGCGCATTCAAATTGGTTAGCCAGGCTGGCAAGCTGCCACTGAGAAGATTGTATTGGAGCCACAAAAACCTGAGCGACTTAAGATTGCCTAGAGCTGCAGGCAATTGACCGGTGATAGAAGCATTAGACGCAGACAAACTTTGGAGCGAAGTTGAGGCTGCAATAGTGTCTGGGATGAACCATGGGTCCAGGGGTAGATTATCAATTTGTAAAACAATAAGTGAGGTCAAGTTCTGTAAAAAATCGCCTGGCAATGCTGTGAATCCATTATCTCCTAGCACAAGGTGGGTGAGAGAAGCCATACCAGCAAGTGATGGAACTGTGCCAGTTAACTTGTTACCACCAAGGTCAAGGTACTCTAATGTGGTGAGGGAGGACAGAAAAGGGGTCAGTGTCCCCGACAAGCCATACCTAGTGAGGTTAATCCTTGTGACTCGCCCTGAGCTGCCACAGACAATTCCACTGAAGTTGCAGAAATTGCTACCGATCCAAGATGGCGGCGGATTAGAAACCAATTTGGCGAAATCTGCAATCGCGTCAGCGTCGCTAGATTTGGCGGCATCTATGGAGGGGTAGGTGAATGTGGTGACAAGGAAGAGGACGTAGAAGAATCCTTCCCTCATCTGCAGTTTCAATATGCAAAGTGTGTACTGTTAGTAAGCTATGATACGTGATACATGAAGAAACATACATACGTGAAGAATGTAACTCAAATGTATATATTAGAAAGACGTATCCTGGTACATACACTTTTGTTTGGGCAAATGAAGGTTATATCATACAGGTGTGGTCGAAGTTCATTATAGTATGCAAACATAATTACAATAAAGGAGCTACTACTTTTTTTAGGATTACAATTGCTGAATAAACAAAGTAATCCTGTTGCCTCAACAATATATATTTTGCTTTGAATGGAGATGCTGAATAAGTATACCTCAGAAAGTTAGTTATATGGAGATGTAGAATAAGCATAGTAGCGTACCTCAAGGAAAGTTTTCGGAAATCTGCTTGCTCTCAGATCATTTAGTCATGAACACTAATTTTAAGTCGGCTTGACAAACCAATATTTGTAATTCTGAAGAAATAGATGAGAAGACAAAGGATCATTAGTGGCAGATTCCTGGTACCCTGCATTAGCAGGGACGATGCTCATCCACAGTGGCGTTCCCGGCAGGCACCAAGACCTTAGGATTAAACAAACACAAACATGTTAGTCAAAACATAATGACAAAGCAATTATAAATGTGATAAACTTTCATGACAGATAGGAATGAGTAGTATGAGGGATCATTGCTGTCATTTTTTTTTCTTTTTTTCTTTTTGTTTTGAACGCAAACATTGAGCGTAAATAGAAAATGTAAGCTTGCATAATTGAAAGAAAGGATGAAATTAATTTCAGTAGTGATGTAACATATGTACGGATGTAAACATGAAACATGCGGGGATGGTTACCTATGAAACTGCAGTAAGCATAATGGTCTACGTTCAGTAATAGGATGAGATACAATTTTATTGGTATGAGGAATACAAAAATTTTGCAGTTTGGATCAGGACTGTATGTTGACATAGACAGATCAATTTAGTATTTTTTTTTTACTTGGTATTTCAGTTCAACAAAACACATGAAGTACCATTTACAATTCACAGGGCATAACTTAGGTAACTATCATTTGGGAAATTTGATATCAAACAAATACGTTGTAGATCATCAGCTCAATGTTTCAGGACCCCAAACAAATTTTGCAGTTTGGATTAGGACTGTATCTTGACATAGACAGATCAATTTAGTAAATATATATATTTTTTTTCTTGGTATTGCAGTTCAACAGAACACATGAAGTACCATTTACAATTCACAGGGCATAACTTAGGTAACTATCATTGGGGAAATTTGAGATAAAACAAATACATTGTAGATCATCAGCTCAATGTTTCAGGACCCCAAACAAATTGGAAAGTATTAAGGCAAAGGGCAAACATACAGAGAAGGGACGTGTCGCTGAACAAAACTGCAGCTTTTCTGCAGTTCGATGGACGCAAGCTGCAGAGGTCGAACAAAACTGCAGAATTTCTACAGTTCGATGGGCGCAACCTGCAGAGGAGTGCCGTAGGTGGGGATGAGTGCTTCGATGGACCTGGTTAGGTGCCGGAGCCGCGAAGGGGATGTGCCGCCGTGCCCTGGACTGGCGGCGTAGCTGCTTTTGGGTGCAACTGGAGGTGCTGCCGGAAGTGAAGGGAGAGGCAGAGTGGGGCCAGGTACGAAGGACTACGAGCCTGTTCGGCTGATTCTGTGAGCTGGCTGGTGGAAAATATCTTTGTGATCTTTGTGAGAGAAAATACTGGAAGTGTGGGGTTGGGCGGCGCGATTGTGGCTGGAACAGAGAATTGGATGTGCACTGTTGTGGTGGACGGGCACGGAGCGGACGGGGAACGGGCCGACGGGGGCGAGCTGAGGGTACCGGTGCGGGTTCGGGGAGGGGAAGGGTGCGGGCGTAGCTGAAGTTATGCAGACAGTTGATGAAATCGTGTGGAACTTTTTTTTTTTAATCCTAAATCGTGTGGAACTAATGTATACCGGCAACCAAATAGGACCGCACAGCAAAGACACAGTTAAAAAAGAGTGCAAATTGCAAAACCGAAATATAAGATTGATTAAAAGTTTATGGGTAGATAGACCTGACAAAATATGAGCCATTCAGTGCTCAACCAACCACTACGATACAATACACCCAATATAGTTTCAGACAATCCGATAGAAATAAAATTTTTATTCCCGGAAGCACTTTGTCCGGAGAAGAAACACCAACTCCCTTCTTCACCAGACCTTCAGCTCGTTCATCTAGTTGGTGCTGTTCATGTGGCGGATCAGATCGACCACGCGGGAGCTGAAAAGAGAGTGAAAATAAGTCAGGATTCAAAAATTTGAAGTGCACTTCAGCCCTAGTCAAGTCAGGTAATCGGTTGAGGCAACTAACTAACCTGTATCCCCACTCGTTGTCGTACCAGGACACAAGCTTCACGAAGTTACCGTTCAAGGCAATGCCAGCCTTAGCATCAAAGATGCTAGACCTGTGATTGAGAATCACAAAGAAAAAAAAAAGCATTGTCAGTAACCTGAGGTCCCCAGCAATTAACTACTTGATAAGAGAACGGTGAAGATTCAGCAGTAAGGAATATAGCACACCTGTTGTCACCCTGGAAATCGGTGGAAACAAGGTCCTCATCAACATAACCCAGAATGCCCTTGAGGCTACCCTCTGCCTCAGCCCTGTGATGATGTTTGTAAGATTAGCATGTATGACCATCGTAAACAATTCAACATTCATTTGAAAGTTGCATTGGGCACAACATTATTGCACATTAATGCCAGAGAGCAAACTCACTTGATTGCAGCCTTGATCTCATCATAGGTAGCAGACTTCTCGAGCCTAACAGTTAGATCAACAACAGAAACATCAACAGTTGGGACACGGAAAGCCATTCCAGTCAACTTTCCATTAAGGACAGGAAGCACTTTGCCAACAGCCTGCAGAACATCAAGTAGTTGTTACAAACTAAAAGACACAAATAAACAGAAAATAGAAGTGATTTGAACAAACTGTAGATGACCAGTTTCTTCTCAGAAGAGTTGCAACTCCACACTATTTCACATTTTTTTTTTCATGCAAAGCATTAAGGCATTTCTTAATTACATATTGTAAAGTGCTCAGAGAAAAGGAAGGTTCAGTTTATAACCTTAGCAGCTCCAGTGCTGCTGGGAATGATGTTGAAACTAGCAGCCCTTCCACCCCTCCAGTCCTTAGCTGAGGGCCCATCAACAGTCTTCTGGGTAGCTGCAAGGATCCACATTTGCGACATTGAAGACAACAAACAGATTGATAAACAAATTTTACATTTAACCAATTTCACAAAGCTTACCAGTGATGGCGTGAACAGTGGTCATCAGACCCTCAACAATGCCAAACTTGTCATTGATAACCTGCAGCAAAAATAATAACCAATTTTAGATAATATAGGATCCCTAAGAGTGATTTATGTCAACAGCAGAGCAACATAAGTACCTTAGCAAGAGGAGCAAGGCAGTTGGTTGTGCAGCTAGCATTGGAGACAATTTTAATGTCAGACTTGTACTCCTTCTCGTTGACACCAACAACAAACATGGGGGCATCCTTGCTAGGAGCAGAAATGACAACCTTCTTGGCGCCACCCTGTAAAGCAACAGGAAAACCATCAGGTGCTTCCAGCACTTGAACTAATAACGTATATACCCTGCAATGACACAATAGATAGAAGACTGTACCTTCAGGTGAGCTGCAGCCTTGTCCTGGTCAGTGAAAACACCAGTAGACTCAACAACATAATCAGCACCAACCGATCCCCACGGGATCTCCTCAGGGGTTCCTGAAAAGCAGGTCATTAGTCATTAGCCCCACAATGGTTTAATTTGGTATGGAACAAATTAGGAAAGGAATGGTAACAAACCTGCAGCCAAACACAGCAACCTCCTTCTCACCAAAGAGAAGGGTCTTGGAGTCCTTGACCTTGACCTCATGGTGCTTCCACTGTCCGTGCACAGTGTCATACTTGAACATGTAGGTCTGCAAGAGCAAAAGTCAAACTTATAGTCATATAAAGAAATTTACAGAAGAGTCAATTGGTGTAATTTAATCAATCAACTTGCCAAATGCAAGAATAAGATTCAAAGAATTAAAATTCTGTAGAAAATACAGATTTGGATACTTCAAACACTATTACATCAACAACAATGAAATAGGATGTATATCCAGATCATAAGATTTGAATGAACCTCAACATAGGATTCCCTTAGAAAAAAAAAACAGAATAGTAGCCTATATAATAATCCAAAGCACATGGCAGTCAGAGCAAGGCACAGATACGTGCATCCATAGATCCACAAACTTAACAAATTCAGAGTTTCTACAGTGGATCAGCAATTGCAGGTTACAATCATGTCAATGCACTTAGTCCAAATAAAAATGGCATCTATACATCAGATCTACGCATCTCTGTTTACTAGTAATCTCATTCTACACATCGAACAAAGACATTATACAGATCTAATCTACTACCAACGAAAAAGCACATTCCGCCAATCACACTCCCCTAAAAAGTAACAGATCCAAAGGGATTAGCGTATGAGGGGCCTATACCATGTAACCGGACCTTAGTACCAGATTAAGCGATTAGAGAGAGCAGGGAGGAGCTATATACCATGTAATCGGTGGTGATGAAGGGGTCGTTCACGGCGACGAGCTCGACATCGTCGCTCTGCAGGGCCACCCTGGCCACCAGCCTTCCGATCCTGCCGAACCCTGTATCGTATACCAACGAAACAACGGATCAAAACCTAGAAGACCGGCGTAACTCAAACACATCACAACTCAGATCGGGGGATGCGAACTCACCATTGATCCCGACCTTGATCTTAGCTGCACATACCACCAGAGAACCAACAAAAACCAATCAGCGAAAACATCACCACCAACAACGATCAAATCAAAGTCGAAAAACGCAACGAGATTGCAGGAAACGACGGCATTACCCATGGGGACGAGAGGCTGCGGGACGGAGGAAACGAGGATGGATTTCAAACGGGATCGAGAATGGGGTTCGCGAGTGCGATGCGATGCGGCCAATAGATCGGAGGGGCCGTTTTTATATATAAAGGGCACAGGGGTTAGGCCGGCCAGGCGGCTGCGGCCGCGGCTGCGGCTGCGGCTGGCTGTGGGGCCCACGCCCGTCGCCGGTTTTGGGAAAAAATGGTGGGGCGGAGACGTGAGGACGTGTGGATGACAAGTGGGGCCTGGAGGAGGAACGCGACCGGGGCCGCCGATGGTTTCGAGAAGCTTCCCATGGGTCGGAACGTTGGGACCTTGGAAACCCTGGACCGTTGCTGGGTTCGGGCCCACTGGAAGTGAGAGATGTGCGGTGGCGGGTCTGCGCTTCTTTTCTTGGACAGGAAGAAGAAAGGGTGCCATGGCATCTTTTGGCATCTTTTTTCTTGGACAGGAAGAAGAAAGGGTAGCATACCATACCATACCATCGGCCAAGCTGGTTTTCGGCGGCGGCCGTGGGATGCCAAAAGATTCTGATGGACGTTGTGCCTGGTTGTGGGGCTCTGGAATTTGGATTTCGTTTTACAAGCCGAGCGGGCTCGGTAGTATCGCGTCCCGGTAGTATTTTTTTACTGTGCTGACGATAATACGTACTCCAAGACGTGACTACGTACAGTAGATTGTTGTCATGAGATGCTCTTGTCATGGTGCCACGAGAGAGTGCGACCACCAAAACCTTTCGCTGTCAACACAAATGCAATCGATTATATATTCTTCAAATTGTAACCAATTTCTACTTGAATTGAATGAGATGTTGTCATGCATGGGCAGATGGGCTTGCCACTTGTAGTTAAATTAATTATGGTTCGTGTGTGTTGGCCTTTGGATGTGTGTGTGGCTCATCCAACGACTATTGAGATTACTCTTTCCAAATAAAAAAAATTGATTTAGACGGAATGATGGTTTAGATGCACGTAGATTGTTTCTACAATTGGAGATTGTCGAATAGAGGAAGAAGAACACTTTTTGTTAAATATGGCTCAATAATATTTAAGCAATATGCGAGGGCTTGTTTGGATTGAAACAAATTCAAAGGGAAGCATAGAAATAAATAAATACATAAAAGGAAGTTGAATCATGCGTGCGGAATGAAGGAATTAAGATTTCCTTTCCAGTAGCCAAATGTCAATTCACAGGGAAAAATGAATCGCATCTAACGACACACATTTCTTTTCCTTTGCAATTGCTCGAGTCGGTGGTCACTATCATTACTCATTAGAGGGCCTAGAAATACGAGGATGAACAACGCCATCGGAAAAACGAGTGCCACCAAATCACGACCTCATGACTGAGCGAAGTAACGGCTCATTGAAGGAGCGGGGCCACAAAGCATTACCGTTGAAGCATCAAATCAAACCATGAAAAGGCCTACTGTAGCCCCCGCCACACCTTAGCTCCTGCATCGTTCACCACAACTATGTCACCCTCCCCGCTGCGGCCATGCTATTCTCCTATGTCGCCCTCTCCACGCCGCTCTCCTACAACCATGCCCACCAGCCACCAATCAAGAACGGGGAGCTCACTTTGACTCCGTCGAGAAAGAGATAATACTATAGTAAACAGAAGAAGAGAGAAGAAGCATACAACTTCAACTTGTGAGGCTATGACTAATGCTATCACATAGGACCATGTCGCATGTTTTAACTCACCAGTAGCTTTATTTAGTAATAAAAATTTACTGCAAAGCTTGATCTAAGCAAATGATTTTAGCTAACTCCAAATTTCTACACAAGCCCTGCCCATTCATATAAAATTGCTCATTTTTTCAATTATTCCTTTGTTTTACACCATTACTTTCATCTATTTTCTCTTGTTCTTGTGTTTTATTCCTCATCAATCTCTCAACAACGATGATTCTCTTGGCCTACTATGAACTTCACCATGACCACCGAACAAATTCCCACAAGTGAACAAAATTTTCCTAGAGAGCGACCAAAAAAAGAGCATGTTGAAAATGTCACGTCTAGCCAATAATTTCCATGTTGGGCTTCGACCCTCAAAAAGCGAGATGAAATGTTTTGGAACATGAAAATTGTTGGAAGGGCACAAGGCAAAATGACGGAAGCAAAGCAACGACGGTCAGAGGCCCAACAAGCAACATGTCCAAGTCTTTATCGCACATCGGAAGTCTCTACGCCGTTACCAAATGCGGGTAGCGAGCCTCCCAGGGGCCGTCGCCGACGATGGTCCAAAGCGACTACCCGTCGGCGCCGATTTCATCTTCATCTTTTGGGCGTCGGCGATGATTCGACGAGACGTTGTCGTCGACCACATCAAGTTTCCGCTCCGTGAAGCCCTTCCGCACCCCAAGTCCAGCTCTCCCCCCCCAATCATCCCGTCATCGGTGGTACTTGATCCGGATCTAGGGGTCTTTTTTGTAATTGGTTCCCTTTCTAGGGGCCTTTGTGTAAGACTGCTATTTTAATTAATATATGTGCGGTTTATGTGTAAAAAAAAAAACGACGGTCAGAGGCAAACTTGTGATCGTACACGACACGCTATGCGGACAGGAGGCAAATTCAGACCCGTCCTTCACTAATCAAAAGACCCTCAACCTTCACCTGACATGTGGCGTTGCATCAATCTTAAAGCAAACTTCCACCCGCTTGTTAGCGACGTCAGTGCCCACACACGCCGTTACGGCGGCCTCGTCTTCTATTGGAAGCCGACGACCTCTCGACGCAGCGCCACGCATGACGCGCCGCCCGCCCAGCGCTTCCTCGCACGCAGGGGTCGCGCCTCCCTCACCAGATTGCGCTGCGCACCCGTCTAGAAGCCCGGCCCAACCTGGTCTCCTCGGCTCGTTCAAGCACGCCGCAAAGCGGAAGCGGAAACCACCACCCTACGGGACAGTTGAGGAACTGCAGAAGGGGGTGAGAGAGATGGAGAACGGCGGCGCCAAAGGCGAGGTCCCCGACGATGCGAACGAGCGTAAGGAATCAATCATTGCCCCCGTGCCCTCCGGTGGCCTCGTTTACCCGTCTTCCCTTTAGCTTGCGTTTAGGACCGGCTTTCTGGAGCCATGTTTTGCTGGGGTTTGATCGCCTCTTATCTTATCAAACGGGGCGAAATCTTCCTTGTTTCATTCATCTGATATATAGAGATGCGAAGTTTTAGGGTCTCACCGTGCACTTGTTTCGATCGCCGGGTTGCTTTACCCAGGCTTGCTTCAAGGGTAAGGGTATTCGTGTTTCTGAGTATGCTTTGGTTTGGTGTTGCGCAGATTGCCCTGGGACGCAGTCGGAGGAGGGCGGGAAGGCGGATGCCTGCGCTGGGTGCCCCAACCAGCAGATTTGCGCCACCGCCCCCAAGGGTCCTGATCCCGGTAATTAATTCAATTCCATTCGGTTCTGCGATTTCCTCTTGTGCTGGCCTACTGTTATCTCCGTCATATCATTTTATTACATTTTATTTATTTGTTGATGAGAATTAGCTTAGTTTGGTATACATTTTATTACAAAAAAAAAGTAGTTGTGGATTTGGTATTTTCTGTTTTCAGTATCCACCTGAAGCATTTTAGATTCAAAGGATTTGCAACAGCTGCAAGTGCTTATATAAGTAAAAGGGCAAAGCACTTATAAGTACTAGTCTACAGTTGTGTCTGGATTTATACTAGACATGTAACTTGCTCGATCCAGTTGTATGGTTGAATGTTGAAGCAATCCATCAAATTTATGAGTTGTTTAAAGTAAGTTACCTTTTTCAGAGTAGTATTTAAATGATGTAACTAGCTGAGGGAAGAAGAGTAGGGGTTTGGGATGATGTGGTTCCTGTAAAGGAATTCATCGTGACCCAAACATTTAGTAATATCCAGGGGGGGCACCTGATATCCTGACACCACATCCTGCTGCAACTGCTGCTAAAGAAGGTTCAAACATGGATGGACGTTTAATTTTGGCTAGAAAGATTAGAAGTTTGTCTAGATTTCGTATTTGAATCTTATTTCAATTATCTGATGGGTTTGCTAGATAGTAGGTTCTGTTGTTTCAAACCTGTGTTCACTGTGGGATTGACAGATCACAAGGAAAGCCTCGTAGTTTAATTGTTATAATGCGTGATTGTGGTGGCCATAGTTGATGAACTCTTCCTAGTGATTAGGCTTTTTAGCATGCTCTTTATTGTTAATTGTACTGTTGATCATAGCCTTTTGAGTAGTCATCAAGGTCCAAAAATAAAGGGAGTTGATTCTTAAGTTTTCAGCTGCCTAATAAATAAAAGATTTTCACTGAACAAGTGCCCATCCAGCGTCCAGTTGAATCAATTGATTAATTAAATTTTGTGACTTCTTCAAAGTTTTGTCTGTTATCATAAAAACATGAGGGAAGTGGTGGAGACTTAGGAAAATGCAATTCCTATAAAACAATTCACCTATGTGTTCAATTCCTTGCAAACAATTCATTATGACCTGTTCATTCCTGTAAAAGAATTCATTTATGACCTGTTTGTGATATCCAGATGCCACATCCATTAAATCTTTTGAAAGTAACCACATCCATTAAATCTAAAAAGGATATAAAAGGGTAACTAATGTTATTGAAGGTTCTAACTTTGAATCTTGAATTTGGTGAGATTAAAATAGTCCATGGTTTTCTTATTTGGGTCTTGTTCCAAGTGTTTGAGGGTTTTTTTTATGCTAGGTTGTAGGCTCTATTATTTCAAACCTGCCTTTTCCTTACCTTTAAGGAATGACAGATCACACCACAGAAAAGAGTATTCTTTTGAAAAAATATCATGATTCATTTTCTGTTACTTCTGATATGAACTTTTTAGCTAACTTGGGATCTCCGTGATCTTTGTGAGGTTTTCTATGCAGTATGAATATGCGTTATATTACAATTTGTGCTACTTGACTACTTGAGTGTCAGTATGTTGAGCTGTTTGCTAAAGCTGTTTCAGACTTCAGTGAATTGCCTCCATTTTTCACTAATGAGCAGCATTACGAACATTGTACACAATCCATCTGCTTGTAGTAAATTTGAGGATTGAAGAATTTTAGATTGACTAGGAAACTCAATGTGATTATGTACTTAGTGGATGTTAAAGACTACACCATCAAGTTTTCAGTGTGACTCCCCATCAATGTTATAAACAAAGGCTTTGCCTAAATGCATTCATCTACAATTCTAAATGTGTTAGTCATTGTAGTTCCTTTTTGATACATTTCACTCGTGCAAAGCAGCATGCTAATTGTGTGATCACCTTAACTTTTGTAGCTAGTGTCCATTTATCTTGAGCTACGATTTTTTTTTCATCCAGTTCAATGTGATTATACCGTTAGCTGTAGGTGGATGAATGATTATATATACAGGGACACTATTTACTTGCTACTTGTATATGCGTTAGGTGAAAGTGAACTGATTATTGACTGGTTGTATTTTGCAGATCTGGTTGCTATTGCTGAGAGATTGGCTACAGTGAAGCACAAATTATTAATTTTGTCTGGAAAGGGAGGTGTGGGAAAGAGTACATTCTCAGCCCAACTCTCGTTTGCCCTAGCTGAAATGGACCGTGAGGTTGGCCTTCTTGACATAGATATATGTGGCCCTAGCATCCCTAAAATGTTAGGCCTTGAGGGACAGGAGATTCATCAAAGCAACCTGGGCTGGTCACCTGTGTATGTTGAGTCCAACCTTGGTGTGATGTCGATTGGTTTCATGCTGGCTAATCCAGATGATGCTGTCATATGGAGGGGTCCCCGCAAGAATGGACTGATCAAGCAGTTCTTAAAGGATGTTGATTGGGGGGAGATCGACTATCTTGTTGTGGATGCTCCTCCAGGAACATCTGACGAGCACATCTCGATCGTGCAATACCTTAAAGCCACAGGAATCGATGGTGCAATAATCGTCACGACTCCGCAGCAGGTCTCTCTGATTGACGTGAGGAAGGAGATAACCTTCTGCAACAAGGTCGGTGTCCCTGTCCTAGGTGTTGTGGAGAACATGAGTGGCCTGAGGCAGCCGCTTTCAGATCTCAGATTCGTCAAGTCAGATGAGGTGGGCGGCGAGACAGATGCGACAGAGTGGGCCCTGAACTACATCAAGGAGAAAGCCCCTGAGCTTCTGTCAGTTATGGCCTGCAGTGAGGTATTTGATAGCAGCAAGGGAGGTGCTGAGAAAATGTGCCATGAAATGGGGGTTCCTTTCCTTGGTAAGGTGCCCATGGACCCGCAGCTGTGCAAGGCTGCTGAGGAAGGGAGGTCATGCTTTGCTGATCAGAAATGCAGTGCCAGTGCGCCGGCTCTTCAGAACATTGTGAAGAAGCTGATCAAGACTGAGTGAGAAAATAGTGTTGGCCTGCTGGGAATCTGGTAGTGAGAAATGAGATGAAATGGTAGATGTCAGAGTTCTTATTACCCATATATATGCTGTGTCACACACTTAGTCTTTATTTTTTTTGGAAACACACACTTAGTCTTTATTAGTGCTACTGGATCTGTAAGCTTTTGTTCATGAATGATCAGTGGGTGTGCACAAACTACCGCTTATTTTCTGCTTTACGCAGTGGAATGTGTTTTGAGGTGCTACCTGAATGATGCTTGATTAGTTGAATTCACTGTACGTATGAGAACTGAATGAGCGTATGTTACTGGTGTTAGCAATAGCCTGGTGCCTGGCAACTCTTCTTTGCTCTCGTAGCATAACATGCTTGTCGTAAGAGGACAAAGCCTTGGGCCTTTTCTTGCAAAAACTGATGATGATCCACGAACAATAAGCATCTTTCTTTATTTCTCTTAACACAGATGACTGAACAGTGAACACGATGCATGCGACGAGCAGATTCATAACTGAGTTTTTATTTTCGGCGAGAACAGTAGCTGTAAGTTTTGTCATAGCAGACTTGGTGACTTGTTATGACAAAAATGCAATTATATCTAAGCTTCTCAAGGGCAAAGACAATTCAATACATTCAGAAGAAAAGAGAAGTTAAAAACAGAGATTGAGATCAGAACATCACATCCTTTTTTATTCCGATATCGCAAACGGTCACTCAACAAGCATAAGTTTCTCTTATTAGACAACCCATGGTATTACAAGGCTCTTCCCCGTGTTCTGTCGTTCTGGGGTTACACGGCAACTGACAGCTAAACCTTAGAAAGGGTTGGCGCAGTCCATACGTAGCCATGGGTCTGCACATACCCCATCCTCTTGCTCAGCTCGTCGGCTTCGTGTGGTCCTCGGGTTCCTGGCTTGTATGGAACGGACTTCAGCTTGCCGTCATCGATGTCGTGAAGCAAAGGAGTGAAGATCTCCCATGCCGCCTGAGACCAACAAATACACTGTCAGAATAAGTAATTCGCACGGAAGCCCATTGCAAAGGAAATACGTGTGCATGGTAAATCACAGACCCTCAGTTCATCTCGGCGAACAAAGTGCTGCTGGTCCCCTCTTATTCTGTGAAAAACATAGCTATCGGTAAATATACCATGACTTATGGCAGAATGATTTTATCCAGAAAGCTTGAGAGAACTGAATGTGCTGGAAACAAATTTAGCACTAGGATGGAACATCACATACGTGTCCAAGATGAGACGCTCATATGCTTCTGGGATTTTTACGTCATTGTACCGCAGCCCATAGGATAGATCCAGTTCGCTTTGTTCGGTTGCCATTTCCAGTCCAGGTTTTTTGACCTACAAAAGTTCATTCTTTAGACATTTTTGACCGACAATCCTGCTGCACCTTTTTCCTTTGATCCAAGTGGAAAAGTTCAACAGCTAGAGTTTACAGAAGTAAATGAATGTACCGTTAATTTCATATACATAGCTTCTGATGGCTGCAGGCGTATGACAAACTCATTCCTGCCCTGTTTCCTGCCTATTAAAGAGAACACAAAGCATTGGTGTGTTCAGTACAAAGACAATTTTAAATTTGGTGATTTATAAAAAGTCATTCTAGTTGGTAATAACAAGACAAATCAAGTTCTCAGAAGTAAATTGGTAAATAGCAGTCAGAAGTGCTTGCAGGTACGTACATCTAAAAATGTCACCAGGAGCATCCTTGAATTGCACACGTATCTCTGCTTTCCTAGAATTTAGCGCTTTACCAGCCTTGAGAATGAATGGAACTCCTGTATGACAGTCATTTGCATGTTAGTACACAAATAAAAATTGCAACTTTGCAAAGTATGACACTGGCATATGATGCAAGTGGGAATTATCAGGTCATAAAACAACATGGAGGTTCGATTAAGGAAGCTGCAGAGCTTGACAATGGGAACAATAACTCATCAAGAAAATATTTACCCTCCCATCTTTCATTGTGCACCCTCAGTACAACAGATGCATAAGTAGGGGTGTTGGAGTCATCTGGCACAGTAGGGTCATCCTTGTAGCCATCATATTGTCCGATGACTACCTCTTCATGCTTTATAGGCTCCACCGATTGCAGAACCTAGCATTGGTTGTAAAAAGGCAACTCGTAAGCAACAAAAAGTGACAGATAACAGAGGATTCATAATCTAGTATCACATCAAGGAAGTTTAGGGGCTGATTTCCTGTCAGTTGATAGAATAAAAAGACGTAAGTAGGAACCTTGACTTTTTCATCTCTAATGTGCTCGGGTTTAAGAGAGACAGGCTTTTCCATAGCCACCAAACAGAAGACCTGCAAATTAGAGTGAGTCATACCAGAGCTCTCTGCAGAATATAACATTGCTATATCTATGACAAATGCGATTAAAGGTATCTGCAGTGTCTGTTCAGAAGATTAGCACTACTGGTGATGATACAAAATATTGGGTTGTCCCCAATCCCCACACTAAACAAGTGCTACTCTAGATAGAAATCAAAAAGTATATGTCTGAAAAATCACTCATAAACCAAAGACAAAAGAAGTTCATAAGGATATATTACCTGCAACAAGTGGTTCTGAATGATATCACGAATGATACTGTATCAACAAAAGTGGAGTCAGATTCGAGCATTTTGCAAAGATAAAACCAAACACATGGAGGCCCTCCAGGTGACAAAAAATAATGATAATGATTGCATGCCCTCCCAAAAGTCAAAACTAAACCGCACAAGTATTGGAGCAATACTTTAAATTCAGAAAAACTATTGGAAATAAGTAAAAAGAAATTGTCTTCCAAGGAAAAAATAATATAAACCGAGCAGTTCATGCTTTTGCTCCCAAACTATACAGGCACATGATCAGAGGACCTATTAGGGGCAGTGGCGCACAATTTATATAATACATAAAAGTACATATAGAACAAATGCTTTATAACCTAACCATATATGCTTATAATAAATTATGCAAAGAACAACCATGCAAGAATGTAGACACTTCTAACGTACCCATATTGATCAAAATACCCTCCACGTCCATCGGTTCCAAAGTCCTCCTTAAATACAATCTGCAGAATAGATTCATTACATGCAAGCACACAGGTTATGCAGAATAATCACAGAAAATTCCAGCTTTCTGACATCAATTTTATTCAATTCTTCAGACAAACTGACAACAGACGTGGTATTAACTTATAACATCCAAACATGATATATAAAGAACTAAATTGCTGTAACCACCTTAGGCAAGGATTTTACCTGTATGTTAGCTATGTTATCACGATTCCAAAGAGGCAAAAATAAGCGGTTTGCAAAACGAAGCACGAGCTGCAAATATGACAATATGAGAAAGAGTTGCAAACACAAAGTATATACCGTTCACTGTGGGTCACACATATTACCAAGTTTTGGACAAGCTCTTTTCCCAAATAGTGGTCAATTCTATAGAGTTGTTCTTCTTCAAACAGCTTCCCAAGTTCAGTACTCAGTTCCTCTGCAGAGCCCAAATCCTTTCCAAAGGGCTTTTCAACAATCACCCTTGTCCAACCCTTGTGTGAAGCTGAAAGTACAACATGAATTGATAATTCGTATGACAGATTTTTAGCACAACTGCAAAAAAAAAAGAATGCGGGAAAAAGCTAGTATGAAAAAACTCCATAATTATGTGAACTTCAGAAAATATAGTTATGTTTCTTAATTATGTGTAAAATTTTGATACCAGAACATTGAGTGTTTCCAGAAAAGGCCCAAAAAAAAAAAAAAAAATACAGGCAACATGTACTTTCAAAGGAAAGATCTACATGAATAGCATATAGCATTTGCTTTTACTTTTCATCAGCCTTGCTGAGCAATGTATAGTTGCTGAAAATTTGAGAAATACTTGAGAAGATACAATGTATAAAACTTGGAACTTATAAATAAGATACAGAATATTGTTTTTTATTCCAAGAAAACACAACTAAGCATTTTAGTCACAAGCAAATTGGAATAGATAAAAATGAAACCTACCACCAACAAGGGAGAAAAAATTATATAAGAATATAAAAATGCATCATATCAACTGTTGATTCTTTATTTGTCAACAAAGCTAACTATTCCCTACATTTAAAGCTATTTGGTTACTGGGACGGCTTCATTAATTTGAGGAAAGCTCATTAACTTACATGGATTCATGCAATATGATCTTATCATTTTGCATACTGATGGGTAGACTGATGGAGGCAATGCCAAATAAAATAATCTGCGATAGCTTCCTGATTCATTGTCTTTTGATGTTTCATACTCAGAGATTGCCTTGTTTAATAACTCAAATCCTTCCCCACTATCATAGGAGCCACTAACATATTTAACCTGTAAGAAAATTTAACATGAATACAGAAGTCAAGAGTTATCAGAATTCAGGAGCTATACAAAATATTAGAAACTTACTAGCTGCAGAAATTGAGAAACATGTTCATCTGAAGCTCCCTTGAGGTATCTGCAGCAACAGAGCATTTATATATTCAAATAGAGAAAGAATGATGGAATATTTCCACTTTACCAAAATAGGAGAAAGAGGTAACGATTTTGTACATGAATTCTTGTATCATTCAAGGAAAATAGATCTTACCCACGAATGCGTTCTCTTAATCCATCATCAGAAAGATTTGATCTTGCGTACCCAAATATATGGACTTCTCCAGATTGCAGAAATCCCTGTAGAACAAGGCAGCGAGCAAGTTTCACAAAACTGTACATGCGCCAACCTAATAAGACACTTATATGCACATATTACACTTCATACAAATACATTTATACTTTGATGTTCTAATATTTTCAGTTATACTGTGTACTACTGATATAACCAAAAGAAGGGTCAAACTTTGAACTTGTTTCCTACTGTTGTATTAGAAGTTTGTAATTCTCTTGAAATTTTCAATTATACTGCTAGTGATGATTAACTTACCTGCTGGAAAAGGTGAAAGAGCGCTGGGGAAAGTTTTCTTCTTAGCAAGGTCTCCAGAAGCACCAAGTACAATGATGGACAAACAACCAGACTCTGAAGACAGTTCAAGGTCCTTGAAACTTGACAGAGGAGAACTAATGCCATTTCGTGCAGATAATGGGGAAGATTCAGATGACCCTCCCGACATGCTGAATTGTATAGTTTTCTTCTTCCCTCAGATAAAACCTACAAAGGATGCGAAGGTATATGATCAACTAAGTAATGTCGAATCTATCCAGCAAATTTGGTATATGCAATGCTAATGAAGAAAATCACAAGAAAATTTGTTACAAAGAACAGAACAGAAAAAAGGCTAATAAAAGTACAGGTTGGTCATGACGGCAAGGCGATCCTAAATCAACATTGCTGAAAAAAGACCATGGAACTCTTGTGATTGATAAGCTGATAGTCAATTTATACTGAAGATACTACTTTTAAAGTAAACAAAAAACTGAATTCTAGATTTTTTTTTTAAAAAAAATGAAATCTAGAGAAGTTGTCCCCTAATATACTAGAGAGTAATTAACACTGGATGGGCTATTAAATATCAATATATGCTGCTATGAGTTTATATTCTAGGTAGGAAAATCATCTCAAATCCCGTATAAGAAAGAATCAGCCAAAATGACCTCCATCATATTTAGGGGAAGTGAAATCAATAAAACGAGTTGTACAAATGTCATAGAAACCTACTCCCTCTGTCCCTAAATAGAACTTCCCGAGAATGTTTTCAAACTGCCGGCAATTATATATTAAAATATATAAATATTTATGCTAAGTAATTAGTATCATTGAAAAGATCTTTAAGTCTAGTTTTTTTAATAAATTTATCTAGAGATATAAATGTTGCACGTATTTTCTACAAACCTAGTCAAAGTTGAGAAAGTTTGACCGCACGCACCCCAAAGCGACATCTAATAAGGGTTGTAAGTTACTATGTTGAGCATGGTAATTATCCTACAGTAAAACTGTTCATGCTGCATAGCTGAAAAATGGATACATTGAATCATATTAAGTACTCCTCGATATATACCTTTAAATATGCTAAGTGCAAGCTAATTCAAATTACTCCTGTATTCAAATTTCAACCTTCATCAAGATTATAAAATATCTTGCTTTTTTTGCAGTAAGCAATTTGCCTATAAAGTTTTTGTTATGTTAGGAAAACTGAAGGCACTTGTATTCGAAACAAAATATACAATGTCGCACTTAAGTAGCCTATGAACAGTAAGGAAACAAGCATTGCCGTCATCACAAAAAGTTTTCTCTGAAGTCAAAATGCACAACTTTATGCGTACAATTTAATTTTAATAAACGTTAACGGATTTGTTTGTTACCCATACTTTGGCAGTGAATTTTAAGAGAAGGAAAATCAATGAGAGGATTTGCATGGGTAAGTAATGACTAGAGCGTGTGAGAAAATGTTTCTGCTGATCAGATGTACAGAGAAGAGAATATATTAAGTCACTGTAAAAGTAAAAGAACAAATTAAGAAACATACATCATTAATGATCTCTTATTACATCAGAATGTTATGGTAGACAAGTGGACGAGAGGACGACGAGATCTCGCAGTCTACAAAGATTCAAGTAGCTGATTTTTATTTATTTATTACTGTATTAAAAAAATCGTCCCCAACCATTCCTAGGAACAGAGCAGCCGCAAGAACCAACAATCACACGATCCCTGAAGATGAACTAAACCATTTCTACTTAGGAGGGTACTTAGAATAATGAAAGGTAAACTAAAATCATAGCCCGAGAACAAATAGGCATAAAAATCATAACCCGAGAACAAATGGACATCGAGAGAAGACTCTACGGCGGGCAGATCCACAGAAACATAAAACGCACGGGAATGAAGAACCGACAGAGACGAGGCTCCCTGTCCCACGCACAAGAAGACGACCACCCTTCAGAGTTCAGAGTCGGGACGGACGGCGCTTACCCTCCGGGGCTCCGGCGATCACCCAAGAACGCAGCAGCCACTGAGGCTGTGGGAGAGGCGCAGCGCGGAACGGAGCAGGCGGCAGCCTCGCCTCGGGTGAGGTGAGATTTGACTTGGCGATCTACGAAGGGAGGTGGAAGATGGATTTGTAATGATGAATGGATGGATGGAGGGATCGCAGTGCGCCACAGGCTTCCCTTTCCGTCCGCCGCTTTTTATACCTCGCCGACTCGCGCCGGGCCCCGGCGGCCTTCCTCCGTCCTCCGTCTCCACTCTCCAGTCCCTCTGCTTTTGTTGACCTGACCTGCCCCACCACACACCCTCCCTAGGCGGCTACCATCCACCAACCTGCACTTTTTGTTGTTTTCTTGTTTATTACTATAATATAATTATTACTATTATTAATCTGCACTGTTGTTCCCATGTTTATTATACTATAATATAATAATTATTATTATTATTTAAAAATTCTTCTGTTGAAACATGTTTTCAGGTTGTTGAATACAGATTCTGTGATGCCTCTTACCATGATTTTGGAAATGGTGGAAGTTTAAGATGAGAATTTCATTTTTATCGAGCTTGATCTACTTTAGGCCCGGTTTAGTTCTTGTGCGAGAACCCTAAAAAGTCTTCTGGTTATCCGTCACATCAAATCTCTTAACGTATGCATGAATCATTAAATGTAGTTATTAAACAAAATAACTATTATTTCTTTTGGCTCGAAAAGTGCGAGACTAATCTTTTGAGTCTAATTAGTTCATGGTGGGACAATAATTACCAAATACAAACAAAAAGTGTTATAGTAGCGAACCCAAATTTTTTCACCAAATAAACACCTCCTAAAAAAGAAAAAAGCATCCACCTTTATGTCTCCAAATATATTACTACTTATTTGATATATAGATTTATAAATACATTATTTGACTATGAAAATACGCTTCATAATCAATCAAATTATACTTGTTTGATATAAAAATGATATTACCTTTCCTTGTTTGATATAAAAATGATATTACCTTTATTTATGGACACGATTAAAGTTGAAACTATTTTCTTTTTATATAAGTGAGAATTATATTCTTTTTATTTAAGGCAGAGAGAGTACTGGATTCTACTCCCCAATTTCCATGTATTATGCGGCAAAAGGGCGTTTATACTCAGCTGTTGTTTCCTCACGTTTTTCCAGCGACGCAACAAGCTAAAACAGCCAAACCCATGTTTGATCCAGACCCAAACAAACCAGTAGGAGCAGAGGACGTGTCCCCAATCCCACCATGCATGTAGTATTCATCTCATCTTGGCTCATAGTAGTCACATTCACATCATGGTTGGGACTTCGGAGCAGTGCGCACGTGCCTAATTTCATATGGCACAGAAAACCACGGATGACTCCGATATACGGCATGGGCCTGAATATTGAATGGATAGAATATTATAGGGCCGGGAAAAAAAATTGTGATTCGAGAAATAGAAGAGGCTCAAAATACACGACGCCCTAAAGCAACGTGGTTCATTTTTCATCACGTGGTTACATTCAGCCGATGGTATGCTCCACAACTCTATGCTCCGTACGAACGGTTAAATAGATGCTTACTACTCCGTATCACAGCAACAGATCCCAAAGATTCTACGGAGACTATATTTACATTATTTTTGTTTATTACTACTCCGTATCACAGCGACAAACTCCCAAAGATTCTACGGAGAGACGAGATTTCTACTTGCGTCATTTTTTTTTTCTACCGGCGATTTGAAACGAACTGACGCGAGCAGATCTATTTCATTTTTTGAGTATACAAAAGTCCACGGTCAAGTGAGAAACAACATGCGCCCTAATTCTGTCAAGTGTCAACAATCTGTGGAGGTAGAGCATTTGCCTCGACTCTTCAGATCGCCTGATGAGTTCAGAGTTCAGACACTGCACGCTGCACGGTCCACCGGTTGAAAAGGGCCTCTTTTTTTTTTCAAACGTCTGAGACGGTCAAATCAAATCAAAGCGCTGACGATGCTCGTTCGTGAAACTTGACCCGACGCCTTTTGAACGATCTCACCTCGGACGCGTTTTCAGGTGATCGCCTCTTTGACGACGAGCCGATCGCATTTTATGACTCGCAAAGATCGAATTGCACGCCCATCCAACCGGGGCGTGTTAAGTGCCGACCATGCGGCCCACATAACGGCCCAACAAAGCCCGCCCGACGCCCCGCCCTTCTTCCTCGCGACCCGTCGCCCCCCGCCACCGCCTCCGCCCATTTGGCGGCCCCTACGGCGGCGGCGCTGCACGCCTTCCCTCCCCTTCCTTCTTCTTCTTCTCCTCCCCTCGAATCGCGCCGCCGCCGCCATGGGCTTTTGAACTCCCCCCGCCGCGCGGCCCATACCCATCCGGATGGGTCTCTCCCTGGCTTTTCGGCGCCGCCGCCCCCCCGCCGAGCTGGACCTGGCAGGCACGGTCGGCGGGCCGTCGGGATCTTCTATGGCGGGGAGGCATGGAGGGGAGGGAGGTCGGCATTCTTTCGCGACGGCGACCGAGCCCAATAAATTACTCCAGCAACCTAAATGAGCGACGACCCGCCGACGGAGGCGTGTTGCGAGGAAGAAGACGACGACGCGGGGCTTGCCGGGCTTGGGCGGATCCGTTGGGCCCCTGGGGCCATATAAACGGGACTCGGTCGGATTAAAAAGCTCCATCCAACAAGCCCGTCCTCATGTACGAGTATAGTGCCAACGAGGCCATGAAAGAGCCCATGTCAGAACGCCAGCAGGGACTTTTGGGGCAGCCGGTCGGGTACAAACATGAGGTGTTGGCATGCGATTTGACTGTTGTAGCAAGTCGGCACGCCGAATCTTGGATCGACTTCAACGAAATTTTTGTTTATCCGCACTCTTCCGTCCCTTTTGAAAGTGTCACTCACGGTTTTCCGTGCCATCTTGTTTGGTCACTCGTCTTATTCAAATGTTTTACATATATATTATTTATTTTGTTATGACTTATTTTATCATTAGAGATACTTTAATAATTATTTATTTAATTTATTATTTGCATAAATCTTTTGAATAAAGCGAATGGTCAAAGTCGATACGAAAAAGTCAAAAACGTGTCTCATAGGGACTTAAGAATTACTCCAATGACAATGAAAAACTCTCGGTCGAATGGAAAAGACCACCCCACCGCAGGACTTGTTCTTAAAAAGAAACCTCGGTTTCTCCGACCCAGAAATTCTCGAACCTCGGTCCCGCCCCTAACACTAGGAGCCTTTAGCCCATAAAAACTACGATCCTCAATCCATTTGGAGAGGATCCGGCCTGGATTCACCGTGAACCCTTGGGCGGTATACCAAACCGGAACCCTGGGCCGGACACAGTAACCCCTAGTATACCACCAGAGCCTACAGCTCGATTCCTACGGGACTTGGGCCGGCTCGGTGATGATATCTTGCCTGTGGGGGCTTTTAGAGAATTTTTTAACCGGGTACGAAATTTGTTCTCACGGGGATTCGAACTCAGGACTGTGGAGTGCCGCTCGAGTATCCTAACCATTAGGCTAGGACCCCTTTAGCACTCCAGCGAGAGAAGACGGAGGACTTCGCACGCCTCCAACTACTGCGCACAATGAGAGAAGACAGAGGCGTGCGAAGTCATATTTTGCCAGTTCTGTTTGCACGGGCCACGGGGTGCTTCGTAGTTGTCCACCAAAACTGTTTTTCAATCCATTAGGCATAGCGGGTAAAGAAGCTCAAGGCACACGCAGTGCGAGGTACGAGTATAGTGGAAGACTGGAAAGTAATGTGTGAGCTACGTGGCAGCCGATCGTCAAGCCTTGCATGCGTTTATTGTGTTGCTAAGACATGTTTGGATGGAATTATGAAATCTAGATTCCGTTTAATTAAAGAGTTGCTATATCCGTAATGTTCAGGTAGTGTAGAAACGATTTTCTATGATAGTTTTATGATGTTTTGTGTAATATATATGTGATGTTTTGTGCCCATGGTTTAGTTTTTGGCTTTTTTCCCAGGTGACTGCTACGAATGGAAGGCCATGGTTAATATATTCATTAACTGTGGTGGGTTTTGGTGGATAAAACCCACTTGGTTTTGGAAAAAAGAGAGAGAGAGAAAGCCCAAATTTAGGTCTTCGCTAGGGTCTTATATTGGGCTGATTGGGCTCTCTAGTGTAAACATATTAACCGTGACATGCCTTTATAAGCGGCCCGTCACCGAAAATGTCCCATTTTTACGTGATGATTATTTTAAAAAATACCACAGCTAATCCATTATCATGTTGCGCTTATCTTAAAAAAGTACCACGGTTAATGGTATTTTTGTGGCATTTTTTTTGGAAAAATATCATGATTAATCCATTAATCATGGAGGTTACGTTTGTAACGCCACGAGTTAAGGGCTATTAACTATGGTGGTTCTTTTATAAAAACCACCACGGTTAATCTATTAACCATGACAGTTTTATACCCCGTGGGCAGGTTTTCCGACCTTGATTAATAGTGACGTTTTTTTCTAAAAAACTACTACCACGGTTAAAAACTCTAAGGACAAAAGTACATTCTACACGCGTGAGCGGTCACATGCATTTTGATGATGTGGAGGAAAGAGAGAGCGGTGAGAGAGAGAATGAGGTAGTTGCTTCGAAACAACCACCTCATGAGCTAAAATTTAGGACTATGAGATAACTATTTTACCATTGTATGAGTTGTTTTTTATCATGCACCTCACAATCCTATTTTTACTCTCCATAATTAAATTAAGAAAATACGAAGTTTGCTATAAGACAACTTAGGAAGGCAACCATTATACATATAGCTATTTTGCCTTAAATTTTCGTACTATATATGAGCTATAAAACAACACCACCAATGTAGTTGCCCTAAACGTCTTGCAAGTTATTTTTCGTAGCAGTGATAGGTAAAGTGTAAACCTGTTCACGTATGCTACGACACTGACACTTTAGGCCCACCTCTGTTCCATGGACCCACACATCAGTAACCAACTCAGCAGCTCCCGACCACCAGATAAAGCTGCAAGCTGCTTATCTTCTCCCGTTCCTCGCAACTGGAACAAACACACCCGCGCCAGCCAAGCAGCAGAGAGGGATCCCTCATCCATGGAGGTGGTGGGCGGCGTGTCGCTGAGGCCGTCTCCAGCGCCGGCGCGTATCCGGACAACCCTATCATCAGTCGACGTAGGCGGACGCCTCGCTCTCAGGGCCGCAGGGCGGCGGGGCCACCTGCTGCCGGCAGCGAGGCGCGCACTGGTGGTGGAAGCCCGAGGGAGGAGCTGGTCGGAACGGCAGATGCAGCAGCAGCGGCGCATGCCGCAGCTGCCCAAGATCGAGGACGACGGCAACCCGCGATTCGTCATCTTCATCCGCACCGCCAATGTCCGTGTGGCTACCTACTCTAGCTGCTTTTTTTTTTTTTTTTTTTTTTTTGAGCACAACCTACTCTAGCTGCTGTGTTCCGTTGTGCAATTTCGATGGGGCGCACGGCGACCAAGATTTCAGATTTGTGATTTTAATTTGTTTAGCGCAGGTCTACTTCTGGTACCCGCTCAACATCATCACGGGCGGGACGACGGCGAAGATCATGCTCGCCGCCAAGGACAACTTCCTCGGCAAGTACATCTACAAGGACACGCTCGCCAGGAATCTCGCTGCCGTCATTTACAAAGTAATCAACGATCAAGCGCTAGTTCTTTGCTTCATACTTCACACATTCTTAGTGGCCATCCAATTTCACTACTAGTATTTGCATAGACCATATGTAGGCATCCACATGGTCACACACACACATGTTCTTGCAGAAAACCTTACTGGTGCTAATAATTAACAACTGAACTGTTTTGCTGTTTATAGGATGAGGATGAGATTATAGACACAGCAAAAGAGCAGTACCGTGTGCTGAAGACCGAAAATGAGTTTCGGTATGGCTACAAAGTTGTGGTAAGTTTCTCAAAACTTAACCGCAGAAGCTTTGGTTGTTTGAGTAAGTTCTGCATTGGCCAATTTCATTTACTTGTTGTTGTTGTTTACATGAACAGGAGAAAGGGAACATAAGGTCTGCTCTGTCAACAAGTAATGTGATTGAAGTATGTTTCCTTACTTTTTCTCCAATTCTGTAACAATTTCATAGACATTATTCTAGTTGAAGCCCATTAGTGGACAAAACTAAATCGGCATATGCTTTCAGACCAAATGTTTGCATTTACATGTTTTGAACAGGCATCCTGGATTCCTAGCTAGTCATTAACAGTAAGATTATTTATCTCAGCTTCCAAAGAAAGACGAGCTCAAAACTGTGGTTGACAAGGTGAAGGACTTCTTTGGCGATGTAACTTCTGGCGCCAAAGAATCCTTTGCGCAGATAACAGGGTCTGCTGTCAGCAAAGAGGAAGAGGAAGCAGAAAGCAAAAGAAGTTCCGCTCCAGGAGACGAAAGAAGCAGCGGAAGTCAAAGGAGGGCCTCAGTAAGTACGCTGAGACTGCTTCACTATTGCAGTTTAAACCCTATCTTCATCTTTCTTGTAGCTAGTGATCTGATCACGTGATCTCCCGTTTACATCTTTCAGAGACGGAGAAATGATTCAGTCACTGATCATATTGTCAGACAAGTAAAGCATCGGCTGTAGTCTCGCTACCCATGTCACAGAGCTCCTCTGTAATTTCTCCAGCTTCTAAATTTTGCAAAGAGACAACGTGTAATTTTCTTGCGACTAACGTGTGTTTTGTCTGCCTTCTCACTAAATTTCACAAAAATCAGTGAAGGACTGAAGGTTACTCTTTGTTTTGGTTCATTCTAGTATATATA
>JADLZK010003675.1:0-62878 GCA_015847255.1 Hyparrhenia diplandra
AAAACTAAGCCAAAAGCGAGGGAGATATGAATTTTTGCAAGATAAACATGCATCTTTGGAAAATGAATAACGAATAAAATAAAGGGTGACGCGAGGGTCCACATGTCGGCGATCCGAGACGGGGCGGCGCTGCCGCGCTGATCGCCGGCGGGTTTCGGCTGGGTCGGGTATCGTTGGATTGCTCGACGAGATCTATCCATAGGTGGCCTTAGTGCGGTTTGGCCGGGCTGTAGCGCCGCGTCACGACGGCGACAGCGGGGGCGGCAGCGGCATGGCGGCGGCAATATCATCTCTGGCCATGGCGGCGCAAGCTAGCAGCGCCGGCTAAGGTGACATCAAAGCGTCGCGATTCGACTACGGGTCGACGGCCAGCGATTGTGGGGCGTGCGTTCGGCGGCAGCAACGGCGACCCGGCGGCTGCAGTGGCGGCAGCGTTCGACGGTTGGGGGCGCGGATCGGCTGGTCGATGGCGCCCGAGCTGAGGCGGGCAAGCGGACGAGCGCCGCGTGAAAAGCGTAGCGGAGGTGGTCGGAGTCGACTTGGCCCGCAGCGGCGGCCTTGGCGGCCTTCTGGCGGGGCGTGCGCAGCGGTCGTAAACGGCGGCGACGGTTGATTCGTCCTATCCAGCGGTGGTTCGCGATGAGGCGGTGTTAGAACGCGAGGCGGGCGAGGAAAAACATGAACGAGGGCGGCGGCGAGCTTGCCGTGGCGGCGGTCGGAAAATCCGGCGGGATTTCGCGTTCTACCTTCTCTCGAGCCTCCTTCTTGCTTCCTTGGTGACGAGGGCAGAGCGAGGGATGGCGGATGTGCCGGGCGTGATTTGGGAGGGGGGACGTGGTGGTTGGCGGTGTTTGGCGCCGGCGGCGGCGATGGTGGCGCGGCGGCGGCTTGGCGGCTTGGCTGGCGAGCGAGAGAGAGAGAGAGGAAGGGAGCGAGGAAGTGGAGTGGCAAGCAAGGGACCTCGTGTCCCTCTTACGCAGAGCACGGGCGCGCCGGTTAGCGACAAGGGAGGGGGGGGCGACGACACGCGGCCACGGCGTCGGCGCGTGGTGACAAGGGTGGCCGGCCGGGGCTTCTTCTTCTTCTTCTTCTTCTTGAATTAAACTCCCTAATTCATACCAAACCAAACTGTTTTACCTCCCACCTCAAGATCCGTGCAGAATTAGCCAAAACTCTAATTGAAGAAAATGATCCTCATCAAATTCTGAGCAAAACACGTGTACAAACTTTCTCCTAATTCCGCCTTGTTTTGAAACTACGATTGGTCGAAGCAAAACTAGCCCGGGGTCAAATGAAACCCTAATTCAAACTCAATTCAAACAAACTTCACCTTTTTCGACATGATCCACTCAAAATCACGCAACCGGCCTATGACATCTTTTGATCTATATAAAATTATCTACAAAAGTCATGAAGGGTGCACACACATGCAAGGTCTCTAGCTAGGACTTTTGAACAAAAAGAGATAAATTACTTTCAAATTCAAACAAGGTCAAACCCAGTCAAACTACCATTATAAAATCTAATTAGCACACATGACCAACATGAAATATGCTCTAACACCTTCTCTGAACATCACTTAGAATAATTAAAGATTAAACAACTAATTATGCAAACATTTCATACATGAAATGACGAGGCAAACCATAATAAGCAAATTAAATACATTCAAACAAGCAAATGAACTCTATCATTTCATGTGCATTAATGCATGTGACTAAATGATGATTATGCCCATGAAATGCTAATGCTAATGACATGCTTAAAACCAGGGTGTTACAAGCTGATCGAGCTCATTCATCGCGTGATCGGTGGTAGCGGTGGGAGTAGGCATCGAGAAAAGCGAGTGTCTCACACGGGGAGGTGGAGTCAACAATTTGGTCGATCTTGTGACAAAAGGAAAGCGGATCCTTTGGGCATGCCTTGTTGAGACCCGTATAATCAACACACATTCTCCATTTCCCATTCTTCTTCTTAACTAGTACGGGGGTTGGCTATCCCTCGGGATGACACACCTCCTTGATGAACCTAGCGGCTAATAGATTATCTATCTCCTCGGGCGATTGCTTGGCGTCGGGCGTCATCGAAATGTCGAGCCTTTGCTTCCCAGGCCCAAAGCCGGGTTTGATGTTCAAGGAGTGCTCGGCGACTTCCCTCGGTATGTCGGGCATGTCCGAGGAGCCCTCCATGCGAATCGTCGATGTTCGCGCGGAGGAACTCGGCGGCTCGCTTTCCTATTTCGGGGTGAGCTCGGCGCCCACGGAGAGGGTATGTCGTCTTCGCGGGACCGCGACCTTCTTGGCGTCCTTCTCGGCTCGGGCGTGCGGTGGGCCTCTCGGGCTTGCACGATGAGCTCGTGCTCGCTGCCTTCTTGAGCTCGGGGGTCCTCGGCGGCGGTCGGCCGCCATCTTGGGCGGCATGCGCTTTCGATCTCGGCGGCGGCATCGGCGTCTTGGGCGGCGGCGGCCTCGCCAGCGAGCGTGCGCTCAAAGGTGGAATCGGCGGTGATGACCCCCCTTTGGCCCGGGGATCTTAGCTTGAGGTAGGTGTAGTTGGGGCGGCCATGAACCCGCGTAACGGCCGGCCCAAGGCGCGTGGTAGGCGTTCGAATGGGAGCACCTCGAACATGGCGTCTCATGCGGAAGTTGTCGGGGTGCGAAGGTGACGGGAGGTCGATCCGCCCGAATGAGACCATCTGTTTCCCGGCACCACTCCGTGGATCGGGTCGGCGATGGTCGAAGTCGTGCCTTAGGGCTGCCAAGGGCTTGGAGTGCGTGGATGTAGATGAGGTTGGGCCATTGGCTGCCGTCCATCGGCACCTTCCTAGGCACATGGTGCGGTGATGGGGTCAACGACGGCGGCAACCTTCACGGATGCGGGATGTGCCGGGGGTGATCGGCCTTATCGAAGGTGATCGCCGAGCTCGACCGCTGAGGTATGCGGGCGCGGCCGGCTCGGTGAAGGGACCTCGCGGCGAGTCGGCTTACTGTCGGCGCTTGGACTCGTATCTAGGTGCCCGTCGAAGGCGGCGTTGGCGCCCTCCTCGATGTAGGCGTCCTCGTCGCCGTCCTCGGCTGCTCCCTTTGCGGCGCGTCTGGTCGTCGTCCTTGTCGCCGCCCGCGCGGCGTGCCCATCACGTGCTTTTTCATGGCGGCGGCGGTCTTCATCTTGTGCAGCGGGGGCCCTTGTGGTGCGGGCACGGGCCCTCCGGCATCTTGTCGAAGTGCTCTTTGGGGACAAAGGGCTTGCCCCTGGCTCGGCCTTGCGCTTGTCGCCCACGGCCCGCAGTCGTCGTCGTTGTCGTCTCGGCGGCGCTTGTTCTTCTTGTTCCTCTTCTTGCCTATGCGGGGCGGGTTCCCTCCGTGGCCTCGTCGTCGTCCTTAGCTTTGCCCTTGCCGGTGGACGGCGGAGGCGGCGTCCTCTCCCTCGAGTGGCTGGTGGCAAGGTCGAGGGCTCCTTTGCGGTCTTGGGCTTCTTGGCGCCGAGGCTCGCGGTCGGGGCTCTTGCGGGTGGTCTTAGAAGGTGACGCGGTGATGATCTCGGGTCGGAGGCCACGGGAGGTTGTTGTAGAGCTTGGAGCGCGATGTAGTCGCACGGGCTCTCCCCTTCTTACGCTTGCACCCCGCGGGTCCCATGTCGTGCTCGGCTTTGGGTGTAGGTGCCCTGGAAGTTTGCCGGCGAAGACATCGTGCAGGTCCTCCGAGTCACGGATCGCCCCCTCCGGTAGGTGCTCGAGCCAAGACAGGCTGAATCTGCAAGGTAGGGCGGGAGGTTGCGAATGATGAAGTACTCATTATCGGCGCCACCGCCTCGCGATCAGGTGGTAGTCTTCGACCACATGGCGAGGATCGGTTTCCCCATTGTACTTATGCACGAGGTCGGGCTCGGGCGGGAAGGAGCGGAGTGTCGTGGATCGTGTGAGCCGACGCCGTCGGCCTTCTACCGAGCTCAACCTCGGCTGCGGCGCGCCTGTTTCGGCGAGGGCTCGGGGGCGTCGTAGTGGTGTCGGGCTCGGCTGCGATCTTCTTGTTGTCATGGCGGCCACCCGTCGCTTCTGGCATGCGTCGCGAGGGCGGTCGTCACGGTGGTGCGTCCGGTGATTGTCCGCGGCGGCCGTCAGCGGTGGTCGTCGCGCGGTGGTCGTCGTGGTGGCGCTTGCCGTCATCTCGCGAACGCGCTTGTCACACAAGCGTCGCCTTGCCGGCGGTGGCGTGTCCGGCGTGTCGGCGGTTTTCGCCCACATGCCGGCACGTGGACTGCTAGCGGCGGTGTGAAGAAGAGCCTCGTGGTCCTCGGGTCGGCGATGGGACGCCAAACTCGCCGGCTCTTTGGACCCGCCGCCTCGCGAGGACTTCTTGAGGCTGTTCGTGGGCTCGTCATGCTTCTAGATCCTCGGGCGGGGCGGCGTCGCGGGAGTAAGCGTAGCGGCGCGGGTTCTGCGGGCTCGGCCAGAACACCGGTGGGAGCTTCGTCGGCGCCTCCGTGGCGATTGATGCGTTCGCGGACCCAGCGGCTTCGATGCCAGTAGCGTCTTTGTCTTCCGCCCGTGTTCGGCGAGGAGGGCCTCGCGGCCCGAGCACGCCTCGTGCCGAACCGCATCGCGCTCGAGCTCGTTGAGTTCGTCGGGCGAACCTTGACATGGTCGGCCGGTGGCTCAGCGGCCGCCGCAGACGAAGTCTTTGGGGTGTGCTCGTCGGGTCGCTCGAAGGGTGGCCGCATTCACCGCACACTTTCGGAGGTGCGGCACATAGCAGCGGGCGCGACGGGCGCAGTCCATGAGGCTCATCTTTGTCGAGGGGCGAGCTCAAGCTCGTGGATGCCGAACTCTTGGGGGCCGGCGCCCGATGGGCGGGAGACCGGGCTGCTCGTTAGGGTACGTGGCGTGGGCCGCCAAGAACTCGTCAGCCGCGGCGCCTCCCTCTCGGCGGCGGGGCGGCGTTGGCGATGGAGAAGGTCACGTCTGAAACAGAGCCTGAGTGGGCTCAGCCCTAGGATGTTCGGGAGGAGGTCCTTGATGGCGATGAAGAAGCGGTCGCCCGCCGTGCGGCGAGGGCGCGGGCGCGGAAGTCGAATCCGGCCACGCTTCGTCGGCCGCGGAGTCGATGGCTCCTTGAGAACATATTTGGGCACGTCCCTCGCGCCCGCATCGGTGTTGACTCTTGTTATAGCATAAAATATATAGGCTTTTAAAAACTGAAATAAGGGCTTAAAATGAATATTAACATAGTATAGGGGCTTTCTTGCGACATAATTCCATGAGTTTTGGTGATTTATATATTTTCGAGGGATTAAAGGGAAAAGCCTAGAATTTACAAGGCATACGAAGCATAAACATGTTCTAAAAATATTCCAAGATGGCACCATTGCAAAGAGCTTGTCGAGGACGATCGAAGCGGATATATTGTTCGCTATATTGAGTCGAGAATCAAAAGATATCACCCCAGAGCGCGAGTTCACTAAAGCGGCCATAACTTTCTCATGGGACTCCGTTTCAAAGCAAACTACCCCTCTTTGGAAAGCTATCGAAAAGATCTATGCAACCGTGGTGGTTTGGGCTCAAATCCAAAGGTGGGCGGCGACCGCCCTGGCCCATGGCGGCGCCGCTTTGTGGGGCCCACTCGGGGCCCCTGCCGTAGGTCGGTTGTCACCGCCATTGAGGAGCAATCTAGGCCGTCTTTCAAGGTCGGTTTGATCCAAGGGCTGTAGTGCATCGCCTAGGGCTATATAAAGGAGACCCCCCCTTTGAGGGTGAAACCCTAATTCATTCGAATTCATTCAACTCACCATTCAATGGTGAGAGACCTAACCTCTCCTCTCTAGTTCTAGAACTAGAACTAGAACTAGAACACCATGTAGAACTAGAAGCCCTAGAGTTGAGTTGAGGAGCAAGAGTCAAGTTGAGAGATCTAGATCAATGGCTCCCTACGAGAGTAGCCGAGCTAGTTCTATTTTAGAGATCTAGAGCGAGGGTGAAGGCATGGCTCTTTGGAGGAAGCAGGGGCATGTCGGTGACTCCTCTACATCTTGTACCTCGGGATCAAGTTCCATTGGAGCTTGGTTCTAAGACTTCATGGCGGATCGACCTCTTATTTGAGTAAGTAAATTGTTCTTATTGTTCTTAGGTTCGCAACTCTTGTTTGAGTACTTTAATCGTAGGGACGCTATAGATTGGAGGAGTAGCTGTAGGTTTAGGCGTGGTGCTTAGACCAAGGTTACTTGTGGATGCACCCTACCTTCCGGAGTGTGGTAACTAACGTAGGTGACTTATAGCTGCGTTAACTCTTTGTATTCCACCTCATTTGGATAGGCTTTGGCGGGATCCTTGGCTTGGGGTTGACATTCTTTGCAAATGTCTATCCCATTGAATCATTTCCCCATAAGACAATATCAACATGGCTTACAAGGATAGGAACTAGACAACCATAGAAATCTTCTTTAACTCTTAATCCTCTCCGTCCTTCTTGTCATACCTCACGGGTTTAGTTATTAGCTCCGTTACCCTCACATCATTCTCCTTGTGGAAACGATATTTAAAACCCTCCTCCGGGTGAAGTGCTCGCTTGGGTATCCGTGCGCTGCGGATTATACAAGTTATAAATATTTACGTGGGCATAACAAATACCAACAAGCATTTTTTGGCGCCGTTCTTGCGAGGAGAATGGGCTGCGAGAAAACATTGAGTATAGCTAAATCTTGTAAAATAATGTAGCGTAGTTTTTCTTTTCGTATTTTCTTTTCTATTTATATTTTTGTGGTATCCACGAATTCCACACCTATCTTTATCTTTTGCACCCATAAGCGTAAGCTTCAGCCACTAGAATCTTATCACTTGGCTATGAGGTGTCTTGCCCCGACGGTTGGTCGAAATGATCATGAGACAACCCATTATAGGAGAGAATTACGTCTTTCTTCTACACAAGTTCGAGAACCATCCATTGACCGCCCTTCTCTCTTCTCTTTCAAAAGAATGGCTTAGATAGTAAAATCAAACTCCAAAGAAGAAGTGAGGAGCTTGGGAGACCATATGTTCTATCATAGATGTCATCCCCTAGTTAATCTAAGAGGCCAAATCCTATACTTTCAAAGAAAAGGATAATGTATTTGGGCTCATCCTAAAAGTTGTCCGCATGATCATCATGCGGTTTCTAGAAGGAACTTTTCTCTCCTTTTCTAAGCAAGGTTTGTCCTTAATTGAACTTCGGTGGGTATGAGCTTTTTCCTAGAATTCTTTATGAACACCCAAAGGAAGAAAAGGAATCATCCTCTAGACAAAAAAGAAGAAGTTTTGATAGCTAGATCATAATCATTCCGCCCCCTTAGTTAAGCTACCAACCCCAAATCATCAATGCTCCAAAATCCTCCAAGGGAAGAAGTAATTCTACCCTTGAAAATCTCTTATGGTGATGACTTTGGGATGGAGACAAACTTCTAGCTTCACAAGAGACTTTTGAGTGCCTATAAACCAATCCTCTTAAAAGAAGAGTCTCTTAGAAAGCGTCCTTATTCTTACAAAGGACATTGGGAAAAGCCCAAGGATGGCATATCTAATGATATAATTCGGGGGTGAGATTACAAAGATGACGGAGGAGGCAGGCTCGGGAGGCCGGCGAGCTTGTCGCCGGGCAGGCGCGCGGGCGTGGTGGGTGCACGGTGGTCGTCGTCGTGCGCGGGATTCGGGGGAGAGGGCGGTGGTCGGTCGGCGTGCGATCTTGGTCGGAGTAGGAATATATCCGGTCGGCATGGGCGCGGTCGTGCTTCGAATGAGGTGGTCGTGCGTCGGGTGTACCCCGTGTGAATCTTTAGCAGAAAGCGATTGGCCGTGGGGGGCATGGCGGGGTTTGAGCATTTAGATAACATGTAGCCAAGGGTCCTAGGATCCCTCTTAATAGTACAACATTTCCTAAACTCAAGATTCAAAAGAGAAATGAATTTAAATCATTGAGAGTTGGAAACACCACCAAAATATAAGGGAAGTCCTTGAACACGTACATCATCCTCTATCATCTTTGTCTCATTTCTTAGAGCAAATATACCTTGAGCATGTGACTTGAACCATTTCCACAAATATGAGTTCAACTCATGGTTTCAAGTCACTTCCACTAATGATTTGATCCTTAACACAATATGACTCCACATAGCTTGATTAGTTTCGACTAAATGCAAGTACTCTCTTCTTCACATTAGCCATGGTACCTCGGTCCCCAAGCCACCGCTTGCCCTTCACCTTCGCTTAGTACCTCGAAGCCCTTTCCTTGCTATCTTCACCTTATCGAGGCATATTCAAGTCATATCACATTAAGCATCCATTGAATAACCATTTCTTCAACACTTTGATCCTTGCTTGATTATCTTGTAGATATGAATGTTGAGACCAATCCAGCTTCGGTTTGACTCACATAGAGACATACATGGATCAACATCAATATGGTCAAGCCAATTCACGGTTCCTTATATCCTATCATTTTGGCTTGACACTCTAACACTTATTTCAATCTTCTATTCATGGGAAACAAGGCATTATAGAGACCAATCCAAAATCATCAATTCTTGTCTCATTTGCCTTTTGCCAAGTATGCTTGCTTTCACATGATGCTATGATATTCCACAACATATAAGCCATTTCCTTGATTCCATTTGCATTGTTGTCTTTTGCTTGAACTAGATTGTTTCCATCATCTTCCAGTACAACTACACAATTTGGCTTTGCTTTCATACTATGTGGAATACCATCAAGTTTACATACTTGTTGAACCTTAAATATACTTGTTACTACACAATCCACAAGTATATGTAATAGACTCGATTTTTACATTCAACACTTAGCAAACTTATTAGACCTTTAATTATGTTGTCATTCAATTCACCAAAACCCACTAAAGGGCTAGATGCACTTTCAATCTCCCCCTTTTGGTGATTGATGACAACATGTTAACTGGCCCAATTTGGAGGTGGCCCGGTAGGGGGTCTATGAGTGCGAGTGCACATGTTTAGTACCACCTTCTTTGGTTAAGCAAGGGTGGAGCCAACTTATAAGCCTTTGCCTTCGGCCATATCACCAAAGGTTAACCCTTTTACACGGCGGGGCGAAAGTGTAAGCAAGGTGCTATGTGTATATCGCCCCTCGGAAGGCTGTGTGGTATGGCTTTGGAGGGCGGGGTGTCACAAATGGTATCGAGCCGACCCTTGCGGCTTCACTCAAAAGTGATAATTGTTCGGGCATGGGGTACATGTGCCGACATGGATGTCACACGTGGCCAAGAGGGATAAATGGTTAAGTTGGTGCTTTCGGCGAGGGCGTCGAGTCCTTTGAGGGGGTGTATGTAACACCCGACCCAATTTGGAGGTGGAAAGGGGTCTATGATGAGTGCACATGTTACCACCTTGCTAGTTAAGCAAGGGTGGAGCCAACTTATAAGCCTTTGCCTTCCGGCCATATCACCTTCGGGTTAACCCTTTTACGAAGCGAGGACGAAAGTGTAAGCAAGGTGCTATGTGTGCAGCGTCGCGCCCCTCGGGAAGGGTGTGGTGCGGCTTTGGAGGCGGGGTGTCACAAATGGTATCGAGCCGACCCTTGCGGCTTCACGGTAGGCGGTGTAGTTTAGTTGTTCGGGCATGGGGTACATGTGCCGACTCCTGGATGCCTGAGCGTGGCCAAGGGGAAGTCCTGGTTAAGTTGGCGCTCGGCGAGGGACGTCGAGTCCTTTGAGGGGTGTATGTAACAATTTAAGCCAAGATTCTTGAGATGTTAGAATATTTAGCTCATACCTCACTAAGATGATAGTTTGAACATGAGACTAACTCATAGTCAGCACCACTAGCGGTATCAACCAAATATCTAATGAAATCTCTAATCGCCACCACAAGAACAAACTCATGGTGTGACTCAAACTATTGCATACACATGCACACACTAGCATATAAGGGCCTAGATGCACAAAGGTAATACAAGAGTTTATGGAGCGATATACCTTTGTTCTAAGCCTCACAATCTCCGCCATGAAGATGACTTCAATATTTGAATTTAGTGCTTTGATGGTACGAGTAATTCTTTACGCAAGATAATTTCATTTGCGCCCATCTCTCAACATCATCATCTTCAAGGAGATAACCCAAAGCTTGTGCTTGATATCATTTGAAAGTCCATTGCGAGTCTCTTGTTGTCATATTGAGATACCCGGTGAGGACATATTTCTTGATATATCAAGTTGAAAGATTATCCATCTCTACCAATTGAAATATGATCTTCACAATTTTGACATCACTTGAACAATCTTCATATGGCTTTATGGAAGGTTCGTAATGTTTTTGGTTGTCAATAGATAGCTCGGGGGCCATATAATGAGTATATATGTACCCAAAACCAAAACTAGTCATTAGAGTTCAAAAACCAACTATCATGAGCTGTAAAGGTGGCGCCCTTTTTGCGGCCTTGTCCCAGCTCACAGAGACAGCACATGTCACCTCACCGAAAATGCCATAATTTTTCACTCAAGAACTCGATTTTTGATCTTGGACTTTTTGGAAAGCTTATTTCGAGAGCTATCCATACCAACTAATGGAAAGCCCAAAGATCAAAATGCTCAAGTGTTGTTCTATTGAACGTATCTTCACAAGTTGATGCCAATTGGAATGAATGCTCATATCTCATGGTATCACCTAGACAATGCTCACAAAGACAAGAGATAGCATTAAATTGCACAAGCTAGAGTTTCACAACTAGTAACCCTTTAGATGTGGAAGGCATGGTGAGTCACTAATTGTAAAACCTCATAACATAGACTAAATTCCCCCCTTTTGATAGTGCATACATATATATGTGGAAAGCAAGAACATATGCACTTTTGGTCAATTAAGTCCAACCAAGGGAATTTAAGCTATATTATGGAGAGTAGCTACTAAAGTGATAAAGTTGCAATCCAAATGAATATGAGAGTCAACATTACCAATTTGGATTGAATTAAGGTAGCATACTCAAGAGAAACTCATTCTCACCATGAGACTACACAAATCACTAGAAGAAAAGGTTAGTCTCAAGAGACCTCCTAGAATAAACTGTGAGGCACCTAGAGACTCCACAGGAACTATCCATCCTCCTTTTGCACATGTGTTGGACTGCACATCATATACTTGGAAGAAATCAATAATCACACAAGATTTAGGCTAAGCTCCCCTAAATTTGTGCATACAAGAGTACACAAAGCCCTTTGAAGCACATCAATAATATGAGGTCAAGGGAGAAGTTTGCACTATATTCCAACTGATTTCAAGCTCCTTCAAGCTGCTTGCAATCCAAAAGTTTCAGCTGATTTCAGTTGCCCTTAATTGATTTCAGCTAGTACCAACTGATTGTAACTCATTCTTTGCTACATGTAGCTGCTGAAAACAACTATTTTCAACTAGTTTGAACTGATTTGATCCATTGTCTCTCGAGAACCCTCGGTGATTACTTCTTATTCCAACTAGTTGCAATTACTTGCTACTACTTGTACTCTGATTGCAACTCATTTGCATCCTTGTGCGAGTTCTTTTAACTTGTGCTAAAATTTTATCCCATTAGAACTCCATTTGATAAGACAAAACAATTTTCTACCAAAAGTGCTCAAATCTAAAAGCACTCTTGTTTTTACGTAAAACCAACTTGAAATTGATTTTCTTCCCAACCAATTATCATGCCAATTGTACAACAACAAGTAAAAGATGTGTGTATCATGCTCACAAAGTTTCAGGTCAATTCATCAGTATTTGATCTTTAAATTCCATGCTTGAAGGCAGTCAACTCAGATTTCCAATTCTAGACAGATTTGTTGATTCACTTCATTTCTCTTCTTGTTCGATCTTGAGAAGAAATTGGTTGAACATACTCTCTAGATATTATTCCCATTCAGTCCTCTCATCAACGCTTATTATCTTGTGAATTCCTCCAATATAGCTCATCCAATTTCAACCTCAAACTTGATTTTGCCTAATCTCAGATTTTGATTTCTTTGACCTCTAGCAAAACTCATCTTTCTCTAGGTGAATAGTAACCTTTAAGGTTGTGGTTTATCCATTTGCAGCACAACCTCCTTTTGATACTTTTCTGTAGATAAGCTCAGACACAAGAGGTTATTAGTAACACAAGCACTAGCTTCTCATTTAGTAACCCTTTATATGTGTTGAAGGCAAGTGGGTCACTAAATGGAGAAACCTCATAACATGGACTAAATCTCCCTTAAAGAATCATGCATATTCTTTTGAGTGGAATAAAGATGTGACTATGCATGGTTGGTCATTTAAGTCCAAAGGGTAGATTTAAGCCATATTATGGTGAGTGGCTAACATAGACAAATCAACTCCAAATCAACTAGAGAGAGAATACATCACATGGTTTTGGATTGATTGCCTTCATATGATAGCACACTCCATTTGAGGAACACATTCTCATATAGTGAGACTACATAAATCACTTAGAGAAAAGATTAGTCTCACAACTCTAGCCATAGAGTAAATTCCCTTTCGATAAGTGCTCTAAGCATTTGAATTTCTCACATAGCACTTTATTCATTTAAGAACTTGGGATTTTCACTTTATGTCTAGGTCATGGCAACAATAGAATATTGAAAATGAAATATGCATGCTAAGAGATACTCACAACCATTGTAGCATGTAGATGCCCGTAATGTAAGAATGAGAATTTGGCAATCTACCATATGACTAGATTCCATCAAGTAGAAAGGTCTTGAATTGTGAGTGATTAGTGGATCTACTTCACTTGAGCTTGATTCCACTTCTTGGACTTCTTCAAATTTGCTTGTATTCTTCATTAAGAAAACCAAGAGCCTAAATCCTTCAAACCAACTCATAGTATGCATGAATGAAGAGAGATTTTCTTCAACTTAAAATTCTTGATTTGAAGTCCACGGAAGAAGCTCAAGTCATCTATGAAGATGATCTATTCAATTCCAATCACACTTTTCTTTCAGGAACAACCACCAAACAAAATCTTCAAGTGCTTCATTTACCTAAGTGGCTACACAAGACACAAAGGAGTAAACTTTGAACATAACTTGCACTTGAGATTTTAGATGTTACCACCCTTCTTGAATGTAATGAATGAGACAATATCTTCATCTTCATGTAACACCCTGTGTTTAAGCATGTCATTAGCATATGCATTTCATGGGCATAATCATCACTTAGTTACATGCAATCATACACATGAAATGGTAAGGATCAATTGCTTGTTTAAATTGTTTCAAATTTGCTTGTTATGCTTTGCCTCGTCATTTCATGTATGAAATGTTTGCAAAATTAGATGTTTATTCTTTATTTATTCTTAGTGATGTTTAGAGAAGGTGTTAGAGCATAATTGATGTTGGTCATGTTTGCTAATTTGATTTTATAATGATAGTTTGACTTGGGTTGACCCTGTTTGACTTTGAGAGCAATTCATCTTATTTTGTTCAAAAGTCATAGCTAGAAGCTTTGCATGTGTGTGCACCCTTCATGACTTGTGTAGATAATTTTGTGTAGAACAAAGGATGCCATAGGCGGTTGCGTGATTTTGAGTGGATCATGTTCGAAAATTCAAAGTTTGTTTGATTAGGGTTTGCGTTGACCGGAGTTGTTTATCGTCGACCAACCGTAGTTTCAAATCCAAGCCAAACTAGATGAAAGTTTCTATAGGTGAAACACTCAGAATTTTATGAGGATCATTTCGTTCAATTAGAGTTTTTGCTATTTTTGCACGGATCTTGAGGTAGAGGGCAAATTAGAGTGATTAGGGGTTTTTATTTAAAAAAAAAAACCGGAGCCCACCGTCACGTCACGCCACGCTAGCGATCCGCCCACGCTGAGCCGCGTGGCCGCTCCCCTCCGCACCACCTGTCGGGCCCGCGCCTTCAAGGGGGAGCACGGCACCCCTCGCTTCTGTCCAAGCCATCCCCCTCCCTTTCCCTTGTCTCGCCGACGGGAGGCGGCGGCGGCGAGCAAGCGCCGGCGCGCCCGACACCATTGCCGGCGTTCCTCGCCACGCAGCCCACCAACCGCCAAATCCGACCACCCAAGCGAGTCCACATTTCCGCAACCTCGCACCCGACCTCCTCGAATTGATAGCAGCCAAGCCGCGAAGCGAGGCCGTTTGCCGAAATCGTCGCGCACCCGTCCCTCGCCCGGGAGTTCCGCGGCGCGCCGTCGTCTCGCGGCCCCGCCTCCTCGATCCACCTTCCGACGCTCCAGCTCGTGTTCTAGCACCCTTGAGCCGTGCTCTAGCCTCGCTTCGAAGTTGCTCGGGAAGTTAGGGTCTAGGTGAGCGGAACAGTCGCCGTCGTTGTTTTGCGCCGCCATGGCGCGCCGCCGCGGCATGCTCGGCCGCCATGGCCGTCTATGGCGCTTTTCTCGAACTAACCGATGTTCCATGCTCGCATGTTGTCTTGTGGCTGGTGCTAGGAAGAATCGGAGTCTAGTGCCGCCGTCTCGCCGGACCGCGACCTCGCCGCCACCACCTGCCGTCGCCGCCCACGGGACGTGCACGTGGCCAAAAGCCGCCCGCCGCGACTTACTTTGGTCTGTGCTCGTCGTAGGGTCGTGTGAGCATCCTGTGGCTTGTGCGTGGCGGTTTTGCCCGACATCGGCGGAAACCGCGCGTTCGCCGGAGTGCAGCGCCGCCACTCGCCGTCGCATGTCGTCGCCCTTCTGGCCCGATTTTGCTTGGGGTTTGAGTACCAACGGGTAGATCTCGGCGCCACGAGTCCATAGGTACCCTCAGATCGCCCGGAGACCCAACCGCCGGTGAGATCCGCCCTTCGCGCGCCCCGGTAGCGCCGGTGCTCTGCTGCGGGTCAGCGACCCGTGGGCCCCAGCAGCGTCGACCTTTTATTTTATTCATTATTCAATTTCGGCATGTTTGTGTATCTTGCAAAATTCATATCTCCTGGTTTTAAGTCGGATTTGAGTGGGACAAATTTTGTTGTGATTCTTATGAGTAGATCTACAGTAGAAAAATATGATTTGGCATTTTCTGGATGTTTTTATATTTATCTAGATTTATTGCTTTAATTACCATGTAAATAGGGAAAAGCATATCTAATTTTTGGTGCATGATAAAATAGTGGTTCCTATATGAAATGTTCATGTTTTTGGGTATTTAGTGCAGGAAAAATAGTAGATATGCTATGTTCTGTGGTAGAAATGTGATTTTTGATTTATGTGCGATTTACCATGCTTTCTTAGGAAATTCATAGAAAAATAAATAATAGGGTTTTTGCCATTATAATTTTTGTACATGCATTTGTTACTGTGATGAAGCTTTTCATGTTCATGGTTAGGCAGTTGCATGTTTTTCATAGTACAAAGTATTTTCATGCCTAGTTTTAGTGTTACCATGTCATTTTTGTGTAGAACAGTATATGCATGACTTTGCTATGAAATTTTTATGGTAGGCATATTAGACCAGTAGGATGCTCTGGTAATTTGTGTAGATTTTTCCAAGGTGTTTGCATGTTTATCATATTTATGTTGCATGGAAATTAGCCTAGAAATGCATGTTTATAATAGGGTTTTGGGAGTTGATAATTTTATTAGTTGTTCCTAGCATGGATAGGATCTGTTGGTATGCTTGGTTGGATAATCTTGGCAGTTTGGCAGATTTTTATTCCTAGCATTTATAGGATTTATAGTGTGCATGTGTAGTGTTTGATAGGGAATGTGATTTCATGTAAATTAGTTTGTCTTCTGGGTTGATCAGTAGGTTATTTTGATGCTTATTGGTCTTATGTACTTGCTGTTCAAATTTGAGAAGAGTTGCATGTTTAGTTTGCAAGTTATAGGTGTTGCATGTTGCTTGTTAGGTGAAAACAGAGCCTCTGTTTTTGCTATTTTCGAGGCTGTAGATGACAGAATTAGGTCAGCATGATATGGAAGGTTTTGTAGGAAATTTTGTTAGCTTTCCAACGAGTATTTGTTTGCTGCATTTGGAGTTATAGAACTCCCTGTGTGACTGTTTTAGTGCAGACATGTCTTGCTGCCCTGTTCTTAGATTAGTGCTAATATGAATGTGTGATGTAGGTTAGTATGGGTGCTTTATGTAGTTTTAATTGTGTGTCTACAGAAGAGATATGCACTTATTAGTATCATACATCATGATGCATCCATCCATCACCCTAGTTTATTTATATACAAGTTCATCTTTGTGCATTCGTATTATTCACTCGTGCATGTGCATGCATCATCTCAGGATCGGAGGAGTTAGTTCGGGAGGAGATCAAGGAGCCGGAGATCAACCCTCATCGTCTCGGAGTGCAGCCAAAAGACCTCACAGGAGAAGGAGGACCGTGACTCCAGCATCCAGAAGACCCTAACTTCTTCCTGCTACTTTTCTGAGGCAAGCCCCGGTGCATGCTGAACTTACCTATGCTTTCTAAATTAATTTGTTGAGTCCTTTTTAATGAATGCTGCATTAAGTGTAGGATATGGTTGAAACCGTTGATGCACAGATATCCTTGCTGAAGTTGTTGCCCTATCCTATGTAGGAGTCTAGGTTAAATAAGTGCTCAGTTATAATGATTGCAGTAGACAGTGATTTCCGGTCACTTGTGAGGATTGTTGTTGGGTTAATCACGTTGGTGGTTAACAAGATCTCTTGAGAACTTGGTTAATAAAACATGTTTAGATTGGATGGATATTGTGGTCTTCCATCGATCGATTAAGGACTAATCTCTTTGTCGGAAGCTTTGGTCGGATGTTGAACGCACTGTTCATATAGTAGGCTCCGGGGGGTCGTGAGCCACGGCTCGTGAGAATGCTAGGGGGCCGGTACTTGTACGCTTTAACGTCCCTCCTTGGCGTAGTCGGTTGAGTTGGATCGGGGCAAGAAGAAGAGCGCCGCGAAACGTAAACGCCGTTGCTCGCTCACTTGGTGGCTCGAGGAGGGGGTTGCCGACAGTCCGGAGACTTTACGTCCCCTAACGTCTTGGGAGTGATTAGGTCCGCCGTAGAGCGCAGGTAGGCCTAGTTTATGATGGGGTATTCGCCACCGGTTTGGTTTGCAATCGATTCGAATCGCCATCTCTCTGGACGGTGAGAACCCCGTCGTCTCAGCGCCTTTGTAGTCTTAATATCACAATAATGGTTATTCTCGTTCAAGCTGGCGATGTTAAAATGTTGATCAAGTTACTTATCTTTGTTATTTATATATCGCTGAGCATATGTTTTAATCTTGACTATACAGGACTTATGGTTTATGTAAATAATAACAACCTTTTAACTTGGGAGAACCTGAGTAGTATGTGTTGGCGCATTAATCAACTTTATTTCCGAAAATAAATGTGAGTCAGCCAGCTCCAGATAAAGCCAAGCATACTCCTTGGAGTCTTTCCCTTATTTTCTGGTTTAAGACGGGTAAGTCTTGCGGAGTACAATTGAGTACTCACGGGTTAATTCCGATGTTGCGGGTGATCCGTCTAGCATGAGTTGATCCGGTTGTGATGTCTTTGTGCTTGAAGAATAATGCCTAGGGCATGGCAGTCTCCATATTTCCCTGTCTCTTGCTATTACAGGGTTGACATTATGTTGGCACTATCATATTTTTATTTCCGCTGTACAATTATTTTGCTTTCGAAAGCTATTGCTTCCGCACTCTTAATTATTTTGAAATAAAGGTGTACATCACACTCTGATTAATATATATTGAATTTAGTTTTGAGATACCTGCGGATTTTAACTACTGAGCTCAACGATCTGTTGTATTGTTGATGAGTTTGAAATCACTCGAGATTTCGGAATACCGGGTCTATATGGACTCAAGTGTAGCTGCGATTGCTTCGGTAATTGCGAATTATACTTGATTTCCTATAAATTGGTCGGCTCTGTCTCACTTCACTTTGCTCATATGAAAGTTGTAGGCTTTGTACTTGAATTGGAGAGGAATCAGGGCTGCTGTCTGCTCTTGGTATACCTTATAGCATAAAATATAGAGGTTTTTAAAACGAAAATAAGGGCTTAAAATGAATATTAACATAGTATAGGGGCTTGACTAACATGATTCCACTAGTTTTGGTGATTTATATATTTTTTAGGGATTAAAACAGAAAATGCCCAAGAGTTTGCAAGCCTTACGACATAAAGAGGCGTATCCGTGGCGTAACCCAACGTGGAACCTACGCAAGAACATTCCGAAGAGACGAGAGAGCACCAGGAAGGAAGGTGGGGCCTACCGGGCGAGCCGGTGGCGGCCATATGAGGAGGCTGGCGGCGGCGCATACAGTGGGGCCCCCCGTCGACCTCCCGGTCAAGGTCGGTTCACCACCGCCTATGAGGAGCAATCTAGTCCATCCATCAAGGTCGGTTTGATCCAAGGGTCGTCGTGCATCCTCCGGGGCTATATAACAAGACCCCCCGACCCCGGGTGAAACCCTAATTCATTCAAGTCATTCTACTCCATACCCAGTCCATCATCAAGACCCCAAGTCAAGATCCTAAGCCCTAGTTCCACCATAATTAGAGCAATAGCTATCTAGGTTAGCTCTAGAGGAAGTCAAGTATTGTCTTGGATTGGGATAGTCAAGAAGTAGCGGGGAGCGAAGCTTCACGTGGCTTCTCTCTTGTATCTCATTTGCAAGTATTTGTTAGTATACAATTGCCATGACTTTATTCTATTTAATGATTATATTCTTAGTTATATGCTTCTATGCTTATTATGATTATATATTTAGTTTAGTATGTTTGTCCTTATATTCAAGCATGGAGTCGTATAGCGCCCCCTTAGATGTACACTATGTGGGTGGTCGACAATGTGTAAACGTGGTGCTTATACAACGTTGTTCGTGACATCACCCTATATTCAGGATGTGTGGTAGATCGTGGATGTGATACTCCCATTGAGTCCTTTGGAGTCCACCCCCAAATGTAGGGCTAGTTGAGCTTTGTTACTATGGTTGGTTGGTTTTGTTCCTAATCTTCCTTAGTAATATTCACCATGTCTAGATATATAATGCCTCCATACGATGATGACTAGGTGTATTGCACTAATTGTAGTATGCATTGAAATATAAGTAGGAGTAACTTAGGGATATTCCATCCATCTCACCTATACTATGGTATTTAGCCTTTTATGATACTAGCTAGTGGCATATGATGATCTTTGACTTGGATGATGTTATTATCATTATTATTATATTATTATCTTTATTATGTGACTTACCTCGTTTGAGTTTAGTATGATGCATATGGTTTACTCTACATTACACCACTTTGCAAGTGAATCATCATTAAATCATCAACCTACCCATAGCCCATCCCTTTCTTTTTCGGTAGAATATAAATACGATACGGATAGACTCCTTGGTGAAGTGCTACAATTGGGTAATTCTATCGTGCGCTTGTAGATACGAATTATATTATCATTACAAGAGTTTCAAGTGTCATTATAAGAATATCCGTTCCGCATTTCTTTAGCGTTGTGAGCTAGGGTGACAGACTAGTTTAAGTAGGCAATGCTAGAATGTGTGGTATAGCTTTTGTGCCTATCATGGTGAGATCAACTCCACCATTGATAATGTTGCAAAGTCATAAACCATAACTAACTCCGTCTAACTTTATTAACTCTCCGATCGACTTTTTATTGGAATGTGAGATTAACTCCACATCCAAGCTAACTTATTAGATAGATACCATTTATACATTTCTGGCGCCGTCCTAGATGTGGATCGCGTTAGAGATGTCAACAAGAATTTCTGACGCCGTTGCCGGGGAAGAAAGGGTGCTAGCCAAACCTAAACACACATACATGGATAGATTGATATCACTTGCATCACGTAATGTATCGAGGACCCATTATCAACTACTCAAACAGGCTTACCCTTGTTTGTCTACTTGTTTTTGATTTTATGCAGGGTAAAAATATTCATTGGAGTAATCGTCCAAAGAGCAATATTGAAAATCAAGAATTATTAAATCAAGAGGGCAAGAATTCAAGCTCAGAACAACCTTTACACCTTTTTGATTCGGACGTTGATCGAATTAGGCGAAGCCTATTGCCTATTTTCGAGACCATGGCCAACAAGACACTTCGTGAATTTTCAGCTCCAACTACGGCCAATGTTCGCACTGGACCGGATGTTGCAATAGGGGATCATGATTTTGAGCTTAAGCCTGGGCTCATTAATATGGTACAAGCTAGCCAGTTTTATGGAAAGGCACATGAGGATGCTAGTGCTCATCTCCAACACTTTTTGGAGATTTGCAGTACTATCACCATTAAAGGAGTACCAAGAGATGCAATCCTACTCCGTCTTTTCCCATTCTCACTATTGGGAAGGGCGAAGCAGTGGTTCTACGCTACAAAAGATAAGAATACTACATGGTCACTCTGTTCTACTGCCTTCCTTGCAAAGTTCTTTCCTATAGGCAAGACCAATGCCTTACGGGGGAAGATTGCAAATTTTCAACAGCAACAAGATGAGTCTGTCCCAGAAGCATGGGAACGCTTTCAAGATAATATCTCAGAATGCCCGCACCATGGGATGGAAAATTGGTTACTTATGCAGACCTTTTATCATGGGCTCACTACAAGTGCTCGTGAAACAATGGATGCTGCAGCAGGAGGTGCTTTCCTATCACTCACACTTACAAAAGCTACTGAACTTGTGGAAAAAATGGCTTCAAACTAGAGTTGGAATGAGGAGTGACAACCCCGCAAGAGGTCAGGAGGAATGCACTCACTGAAGGAGGTAGACATGTTGTCTGCCAAAATAGATCTAATAATGAAGAAGCTTGAGGAGAAAGCTCCTGAGAAGAAAGAAGTCATGCAAATTCTAGACTCCAGCATGACATGTGAAGAATGTGGCAACACTGGCCACTCAGGCAATAATTGCCCAGAGATTGAAGAGGATGTGAACTACATCAACAATAACAATAATTATCATCCTCAGCAGAATCAAGGTTGGAACCAGCAAAGACCAAACTACCAAGGTCGCTACTTTACAGAAAAGTTGGAGAGCCACTGGCTGGATGACTCCCTACCACCAAAGAAAGAAGATCCAGGGAGGCCAGTCATCACCATCCAAATTGGACCACACGTATTTGAGAATGCACTATGTGACTTCGGCTCAAGCATCAACATTTTACCTCGGGTAATTTATGAGAAAGTTAATGGTAATCCATTGTTATATACAACCATGTGCTTACAGCTTGGAGATCAGTCGCTATGCTATCCACAAGGCATACTCCAAGATGTTTTCGTACAAGTTGGAAAATCATATGTGCTAGCAGATTTCGTAGTAATTGAGACAGGAGGTAGTGAAAAGGCACCGATCATATTGGGTCGACCTTTCTTGAGTACAACAAGAGCAATTATCTATGCCCAGAGTGCAAAGATATGTTTCAACATTATGGGAAGAAAAGAAGTATTTAGTTTCAAGAACAAGGTACTCACCTCCCCTGCCCATCCGCAAGCACAATACCTTTGTGAGATGCCACCAGAACCTACATTCAAGAACACCAAGAAGAACAAAAAGAAGAACAAGAAGGCTCAGCCTATGAAGGTAATGATGATCAACAAGATAGGTTCTGAGAATGACCATCTACTCAAATCTCCAATGCTGACTAAGATGGAAGATCCAGGCATCCCAACAATATCATGCACTATAAACTATTTGACCTTCAATAACACATATTGTGATACAGGATCTGGCATCAACATCATGGCCAAGGTAACATATCAATTATTATTCGATAAAATGCCCTTATACCCAACATATGTGCAGCTGCAGATGGCAGACCAATCATGCCGATTTCCCAAGGAATTGCGAAAGACGTGCCCGTGAAAATTAATGATCATTATGTCCTCACTGACTTTTTAGTCATGGACATGGGTAAAGAGTTGGACCCACCACTAGTGTTGGGAAGACCATTCCTCAACACTACACGCGCCATCATCTACATAAGAACAGGAGAAATTCACTTCCAATTCCCTACAGAAAAGGTACGAGTATATTTCAATAGTTATACTAATTATGAAAAGAAGAACAGGTCAGCACGCAGACGCCCCCAGAAGAAGAAACAATTAAAGATTCAAGAAGAAGAAGAGGTAGAAGGACCTAGAGAAGAAAAGTCGTCCACCTCAACAAACGAAGACTGTAAAATTTCGGAAATCAAGGTGGAAGATAAAAGAAATAATGAACCTAAGACAAAAGATATGCGGTCACTAGAACCTCCCGAAACAAGAAGTGGATAAAGAAAAAAGACAACTCCCAAAGACATCATCGGGAGAAACATCGATCAAATCATCAGAGCCACCAATTGCGACTACTGATATACCTTGGGAGTAATAAGCAAAAACAAGAAAGTCTTGTTCGGAGGACTTTAAATCCCCGAACCTTCAGGAAGGTAATTCGGTAAGTTATCCATGTTTAATTCTCAGCATTGCATATTCGCTTTTACCAATTGCATAGCATATTTCCCTTTTCAAATTGCATTTAGAAAAGACAATAAAAATATTTTTAGTGCTTTGCATGTTTAAAAAGCTAAAAGCCCCATGTAAGTAAACCTGAGGTTTAACACCCTCTCGAGATATTTACTTTGTGGTGGCATAAAAAATAAAATAATAATGCATTCATAAGTTCTTTATCTTCTTTTGCATACAAATAAAGAGAATCCAAAAATATCTTTTGCTGCTAAGAGTCTCAGGTACAAAAAGCAATGTGGCTAAACTCTAACGCTTAATCAAGTTCCACTAGCTTTGTTGTCTATTTGAGTTTAGCAGGATTGCAAGGGAGAGAGAGAGACATGATGAGCCGACACTATTGTCACCATCTACCTCAACTCCCACATTATCAACCCGACATTCCAATCTAGCTTGGGGGAGAGCACCCCCAGTTATCCCGATAAGTATCTCTACTACTACTATTATTATTAGCTAGATATTTGGTTTGCTTAGTTTGCTTTAGTTTGTTTAGAGTGAGTCTATATAATCTTTAAAGAGTCTTTGTTACAATATGAATAAATGATCAAGAGAGGGTGTACACCTTTTACGCTTTTGCTCAACTAAAAAGAACTTAAGAATAAAGGAGATGATGAATAGTTGCTCCGTCGTAATGTCTTTCAAGTACCTAGCTTTCAAGCTTAATTTCTCTCGAAGCTTAAATGTAAAACTACTTTGACTTGAGGTTTACCCTAAACCTGAAATCTGTGGATTGCAAATGCTTGCTCTAGAGTCTAGGTAATTGACGGATATGATATATGAAAGTTTTGAGCTGCTATTTCTCTTGCTCCTAGTGACACTAGATTTCTGGAGATTTATCTTTTCAAAATTATAAAAATATACATGATAAGTTCCGTATGACAGAGTGTTGAAACTCCTACCACAGCCATATATACATGCTCCATAGATTATGAAAACCCTTTATATATATATAGGCTGCTTGTTTTGCATTGAGTTTGTTCAACCTTTGTCGACCCTTAGAAACTTGTCATGCTGATGTACACTCCATCCATCCACCACATATATCTCATTCCACTAGACTCCACTCATATATGCTGCTTCTACCCTGGAAGTACGCATCCACCATACATTTCCATTATATATCCGCCAAATATGTTCCACTCCTAGCTTGAGAGAAGAGCAATAAAAAATATTCCATTCCAGTCAACAATCTTATAAAGCTCGAGTCTATCTCTAAAAAGTTTATTGCAAAAAAGAGACTTGGGTTGTTATTTAAAAAAAAAGAGAGAAAAGAAAGAGAGGGAGATGAAAAATGGACAAGTGTCCTACGGGCGAGTAGAGCCTACCTCCCTAAAAGAAAAGGAGAATAAAGGAGAGTTAAAAAAAATGGACAAGTGTCCGCTGAAAACAATGGGTACTTAGATGCCCGCCTCTCCATAAAAAGAAAAGAAGAAGTACAACCCAGGTTCTCTCAAATGTTTTCAAGTATCAAAAGGGAGATGATTCTTCAAAGAGCTATAATAGAATTAGACTTTTTCTCATCATATTTATTCCATTCACACCTACCATCATATTCATTTCATTCCATCATGCACATGCATTAGTGTGACTTGTGACTTTGGATCCATTGTTTGAACTTACAATATATGCTTAGTAAGTAAATTTAGTTTTCTCCCACCTATGAACTCCAGATATAAGCTTTAGATATAGGGTGAGAGAGAAGAAGGCATAGTATCCTACTGCCTTAGTCCAAAAATACCACATACTATGAGAGAAAGGCAAAATAACCTTATTGCCTTAGTGAGGATCCACCAGTACCACATATGAGAGACTTGAAAGGGTCATACTGCAGGAACTTTGAGTTTTATTTCAAAAATTAGTAAAAACTCCGGAATGATGGTTGAACAAAGAGTTTGAGACCTAGTGCTTGACTTGATTGTTCTATCTTTCAATTGCCCAAGATCATAAGAAAAAGCTACAAGCTCCATGATTAAAGGTAATATGGGTAAGTCAAAGGTTGAAATATTCCTTTCCGGAGATGAAATTTTGTTTGAAAGCATGTGTACTTTTGAGGTGTGAAAGCGTTGCAGCAACTCCTGATCCAACATAGTCTTGCTAGGGACTAGCAAGAGGTAAGCTTGGGGGAGCTTGTTGGTATACCTTATAGCATAAAATATAGAGGTTTTTAAAACAAAAATAAGGGCTTAAAATGAATATTAACATAGTATAGGGGCTTGACTAACATGATTCCACTAGTTTTGGTGATTTATATATTTTTTAGGGATTAAACAGAAAATGCCCAAGAGTTTGCAAGCCTTACGACATAAAGACGTATCCATGACGTAACCCAACATGGAACCTACGCAAGAACATTCCAGAAGAGACCAGAGAGCACCGGAAGGAAGGTGGGGCCTACACGGTAGAGCCGGTGGCGGCCGCCTTTGAGGCTCCTGGCGGCGGCCGCCACGGTGGGGCCCCTATCAGCCTCCCAGTCAAGGTCGGTTCACCACCGCCTATGAGGAGCAATCTAGTCCATCCATCAAGATCGGTTTGATCCAAGGGTCATGCCGTGCATCCTCCGGGGCTATATAACAAGACCCCCGACCCCTCGGGTGAAACCCTAATTCATTCAAGTCATTCTACTCCATACCCAAGTCCATCATCAAGACCCCAAGTCAAGATCCTAAGCCCTAGTTCCACCATAATTAGAGCAATAGCTATCTAGGTTAGCTCTAGAGGAAGTCAAGTATTGTCTTGGATTCCGGATAGTCAAGAAGTAGCGGGGGTTTAAGCTTCACGTGGCTTCTCTCTTGTATCTCATTTGTAAGTATTTGTTAGTATACAATTGCCATGACTTTATTCTATTTAATGATTATATTCTTAGTTATATGCTTCTATGCTTATTATGATTATATATTTAGTTTAGTATGTTTGTCCTTATATTCAAGCATGGAGTCGTATAGCGCCCCCTTAGATGTACACTATGTGGGTGGTCGACAATGTGTAAACGTGGTGCTTATACAACGTTTGCCTGCGACATCACCCTATATTCTGGGATGTGTGGTAGATCGTGGATGTGATACTCCCATTGAGTCCTTTGGAGTCCACCCCCCAAATGTAGGGCTAGTTGAGCTTTGTTACTATGGTTGGTTGGTTTTGTTCCTAATCTTCCTTAGTAATATTCACCATGTGTAGATATAATGCCTCCATACGATGATGACTAGGAGTATTGCACTAATTGTAGTATGCATTGACATATAAGTAGGAGTAACTTAGGGATATTCCATCCATCTCACCTATACTATGGTATTTAGCCTTTTATGATACTAGCTAGTGGCATATGATGATCTTTGACTTGGATGATGTTATTATCATTATTATTATATTATTATCTTTATTATGTGACTTACCTCGTTTGAGTTTAGTATGATGCATATGGTTTACTCTACATTACACCACTGCAAGTGAATCATCATTAAATCATCAACCTACCCATAGCCCATCCCTTTCTTTTCGGTAGAATATAAATACGATACCTGGATAGACTCCTTGGTGAAGTGCTACAATTGGGTAATTCTATCTGTGCGCTTGTAGATACCAGAATTATATTATCATTACAAGAGTTTCAAGTGTCATTATAAGAATATCCGTTCACGCATTTCTTTAGTGTTGTGAGCTAGGGTGACAGACTAGTTTCGTAGGCAATGCTAGAATGTGTGGTACAGCTTTTGTGCCTATCATGGTGAGATCAACTCCACCATTGATAATGTTGCAAAGTCATAAACCATAACTAACTCCGTCTAACTTTATTAACTCTCCGATCTGACTTTTATTGGAATGTGAGATTAACTCCACATCCAAGCTAACTTATTAGATAGATACCATTTATACATTTCTGGCGCCGTCCTAGATGTGGATCGCGTTAGAGATGTCAACATCTGCATAGGTGCGGCACTGCTGCTCTCAAGCGCGGCACTACCGCTCTGCAGTGTTGCAACAGAGGTCTGCAGCTATACTACATCGGAGTTCTCAGCGGAATTTGGTGCAGCAGCAACTTGAGCATTCCTCCACTCATTTTGGTGAGAATATTTCAACCATTCATGCTTCCCTAAGTGTCAACTCTCCACCATTATTAAGGTTTGATCAGTTCACTGAAAATGGACCACTTCACTGAAAAACAGACCACTTTAGTGAAAAATAGACCAGTGGAAGAAACATTCATAACTTTTGATTCCCAAAAGCTATGAAGGTTAATGAGCACTTGTTGGAAAGCTTGAGAAGTCTAGTTTCCAATGCCACCATTGTTGATCTGTTAAGCAACTCGGTTATGGCTACACACCAGTTTTAGTACTGACTGGTCAGAATGTCTGCAGTCTGTCATATGCTCAACTTCAAGTGCAAAACTGTATCAATCTACAATATTCCTTGGTACATGCTGCACATGGTATGAAAGCTCATCAACTTAACTTTCAAACCCAAAAAAAGGATTTTCTTTTGCACTTCCCAAGATGGAGTTATGACCAGATCAATACAGACTGCACAGAGGACCAATCAGCAACACAAGGTGGTTGTTCAATACCTAGAACATGAATAAGATCTTGCTCTACTAGAGAGCCATTAAAAGCATCATATGGCAAATAATTCATTTAAACATGAAGCACTCTAGCCACTCCTAATAATTCACAAACACACATATTTGTGAACTACTAGAGACTACACAAGTCAAATGGCTAGCTAAGAAGGGTTATGTACTAGTTACCGAGGTGAATATGAAGTTTGAAATATATCCATTGATTTGTCTTTGGGTCAATCATATAAGTGAATATAATGTGGATTGATTGATAGCTTGAGTGAATATTTTCAATTAACTTGCTCAAGCACCCTGTTGGCATTTGTTAAGTGCTAAAAGAATATGAAGGATTCTGCAAGCGCATAGAACACCTACCATTGTAGCTTTTCCCTAGGATTAGTATTCTAGAGTATCGTGTATCCACAGGGAAGCTTTGGCTAAAGAATTCTAATAAGTCACAATCATGTATCCACTAACTTAGCTAACCACTAGACTATAGTGAGGGGGTAATTGTTAAAGGATAAGTAAGTATCAAAGCATAAAATAATAACCTACCTAAGATATCTAAGAATAACTAAACTAATCAAGAGGTCAAAGGGAGAGATCAAGGTTCCTGGGTACTTCTCTATTACTTAGGTTCTATGATAGCCATTATACTAATGCACTTTGGAGCAGCAGGTCCATCCCAACTCTTGAAGAAGACTGGGAAGAAGGTAGTGAGGAGAAGGCTGCCAAAAGCTCTACGAAACACCAACCCATACGTGGTGGACTACAAAGGCCTGACAGGGCTGTCACCCCTGGGGCTACCACAACTATCCATAGGTTTGGGCGCAACCTTAGGTAACCAATAGCCTAGACACCAAGTCTACACTATCGATTACTACTCTAGCTACCTTGCATAACTAGAGTCCTCAATACGAGCGGAGATCCCATGCAATAGCATAACAACTATACTTAACTAAATATATGAAATACATGGAAGTAAATAGAGAACATAAATATGTGAATCATAAGTCTTACAAAGAAAGGATACAAGACATACCAATCTCTGTAGACATCTCCAGAACCAGAGCATAGCTCTACTCTCCTTTACTCTTGATTAGATCTAAGTTAGATCTAATCTAGTTCTAATTACATGGCTAATCTACTTCAAATTGCATAACTAATCAACTTCTAATAAACTAATCCCTGAGAGAGAGGTTATCCTTACATTGGGACACCTCTACAACTAAGAGATAATGAATAGAATGAGATAGAATGAATTAGGGTTTAGCACTGGGTCAGGGGGTCTTCTTATATAGGCCTTGGCGATGAATGATGACCATTGGATCAAACCGACCTTCAATAACGGTGTAGATACAACCTCAAGGTCGGTTACAAACCGACCTACGAAGATGGGCTGGATTGGGCTCAGGACACTGGCGGCCGGCCTAAATGGCCCTGGCGGCCGCCAGGCCCTTGTGGCACAATCATGTCTCCTTTCTTCTGGTATCTTCTAGTGTCTTCTAGAGTGTTTTAGTCCACATTTTGGGTCGAGTTACTTCACGGTTAAGTCTTGTCATCGTATGGGAGATATATTCTGGAACTTTCTCCATCCTTCTCTGTGTTTATCTGTTAAGTCCCTGTAAAGTCACAGAATCACCAAAGCTTGTGGAATTATGTTAGTTAGACCCCTAGTCTATGTTGATATTCATTTTACGCCCTTATTTCATGTTTAGTTGACTATTAATATTATGCTATAATAGGTGTCAACAAGTTCCCCCAAGCTTACCCTTTGCTAGTCCCTAGCAAAGCCAAACTTAGCAATGGATCAGGAGTTGCTACAACGCTATCACGCCTCAAAAGTACACATGCTTTCAAACAAAATTTCTCCTCTATATTAGAATGAACTTTTTTCAACAACCTTCAATTTACCCATATTACCTTTAACCATGCAGCTTATAGCCTTTTCTTAGGATCTTGGGCAATTGAAAGATAGAACAATCAAGTTAAGCACCATTTTCAAACTCTTTGTTCAACCTTCATTCTAGAGTTTTTACAAATTTTCAAAATAAAACTCAAAGTTCCTTTGTATGACCCTCTCAAGTCTCTCATTTGTGGTATTTGTGGATCCTCACTTAGGCATTAATATTGTGTTGCCTTTCTCTCATAATATGTGGTATTTTTGGAATAAGGCAGTAAGACACTATGCCTTCTTCTCTCTCACTCTATATCTAAGGCTTATATTTGGAGCTCTAGGTGGGAGAAAACTTAAATCTACTTACTAAGCATATATTTGTAAGTTCAAGCAATGGATCCAAAGTCACGAGTCATACTGATCAAGTGATGCATGTGTATGGTGAAATATGATGGTGGGTGTGTGAGGTGTGTGTAATGAATGAAATGAGGGGAAAACCTAATTCTACTTTGCTCCTTGAGGAAACATATCTCTCTTTGGAATCTAGAATTTTGGAGAACCTGGGCTGTATACTCTTTCTATATATATTTTTTTTCTTTCTTTTTCTCTATATTTTTCCATGGAGAGGCGGGCATCTAAGTACCTATTATTTTATTGCGGACACTTGTCCATTTTTTTAACTCTCCTTTATTCTTTTCTTTTCTAGGGAGGTAGGCTCTACTCGCCCGTAGGACACTTGTCCATTTTTCATCTCCCCTTTCTTCCTTCTTTCCTTTTTTCGACTATACAACCCAAACCTCCTTTTGCAATAAACTTGTAGAGAGATAGAAACAAGGATAAAGGAGCTTTATGAGATGTTGGCTAAGTGGATATGTGTGGGGAATATTTTTGGTTGCTCTCTCCCAAGGTAGGAGTAGAACATTTTTGGTGGATATTTGGTGGATGCTTTGTGGATGCGTACTTCCAAGATAGAAGTAGCATAAATGCAAGTGGAGTACGTATAGTGGAGTGAAATAGAGTGTAGTGGAGTGGAGTGTGCATGATCCGTGTAACACCCGGCCCAATTTGGATGTGGCCCAGTAGGGGCCTATGAGTGCAGAGTGCACATGTTTAGTACCACCTTGCTGGTTAAGCAAGGGTGGAGCCAACTTATAAGCCTTTGCCTTCCAGCCATATCACCTTCGGGTTAACCCTTTTACACGCGAGGGGACGGATTGGAGTGTAAGCAAGGTGCTATGTGTGCAAGGGTGGAGCCAACTTATAAGCTTTGCGCGCCATATCCCTCGGAAGGGTTGTGCGGTGCGGCTTTGGAGGGCGGGGTGTCACAATCCGCATGACAAGTTTCTAAGGGTCGACAAAGATTGAACAAACTCAATGCAAAGCAAGCAGCCTATACATATCTCAAAGGGTTTTCTTAATCTAAGGAGCGTGTATATATGGCTGTGGTAGGAGGTTCAACACTCTTGTCACACAGGAACTTATCATGTGCACTTTAATTTTCAAAAGATAAATCTCCAGAAATCTGGTATCACTAGGAGTAAGATAAATAGCAGCTCAGACTCTCATATATCAAATCCGTCAATTACCTAGACTTCAGAGCAAGCATTTGCTACCCACAGGTTTTAGGTTCAGAGCAAATCTCAAGTCAAAGCAGTTGCATTAAAAACTCAAGAGAAATTAAGCTTGAAAGGTAGGTACTTGAAAGGAATTACGACGGAGCAACTATTCATCATCTCCAAGGATAGAGATTATCTTCAGAGTTTATTTTATTCTCACACTCTAATAAAGACTCTTTAGTAAAGACTAGATAGACTCTTTTTATTTGATTTCCTTAGTTATGCATCTTTTTATATCTTTCTAAAAAAATAAACATATCTAGCTAGTAGTAAACAAGATAAAGGGATACTTATCTGGATACATGGGGGTTGCACTCCCCCAAGCTGGATGTTGACATAGTCTTCGATGTTCTTGATGGTTGGAAGTAGAGGTAGATAGTTATGGTGGCTGATTGATCTTCTTTAACGCTGGACACCATGTGTGTCATGTCTCTCTTCCTTGGGATCCTGCTAAACTCAAAAAGACAACAAAGCTAGTGGAACTTAATTAAGCGTTAGGGGTTAGCCACGTTGCTTCTTGTTGCCAAAGATTAGGATTATTCCTTTTAAGATAGTAGTTCAGCAGCATTAATATTTGGATTTTCTATGCAAAATAAAGAATGATGATGCATGCATATTTATTTTATTTTTATGCCACCACAGTAAATATCCTTGTGAGTTGTTACACACCACAGAATTACTCACATGGGGCTTAGAGCTTTTTCAAAGTATATGCAACAAACAAATATTTATTTTCTTTTCTAATGCAAAGCTTGTGCTATAATGTAAAAATGCTAAAGGAAAATAATTATGCAATGTAAGGAGATAAATATGGATAACTACCGATCTTACCTTTTCGGCGAGGGTTCAATGTTTTAAGTCCTCTAAACGAGACTTCTTACCTTGTTGTTTCCTTGAGCGTATTATCTAATATCGACAGTAGTGCTCCTTGAGATATTGAAGGACGACGTCACCCATGTTCTTTGTTGGTCTTATGAATTGGAGTGAAGCGTAGGCAGCATCTTGTTTAGTGTTCATGTTTGTAGGACATTCACTTGTTGAATTCTTGAGAGACTGGTAGGCTTCTCCACCATTTTGCTCAAAGTGTGTCCTGCTTGCAAAGTCATGGTAGAGATCAAGTGCATGGGCTCTGTTGGTGGGAAAACACCAACAGAACCAAAACTTCATTCATTCTTCTCTAACCATAGGCACAACAAACAAGATAGAGTTGATTCTTATATGTTTTGCTTAAACCTAACTTGGGTGACAAGATCAGAAGATTGAGCATGATTGTTTGTGGTTAAAACTTTCAACAGATCGAATCAAACTCATTGACTCTTGGAAGGGTTTTCTTATCAAAACATCAAAAGCATGATTATGATTCTTCCAAAGCAAGGTAAGCAATATTCTCGCTTACAAGATGAGGACTAAGAGATCAAGAGAATGGTGGTAAGAACAACTAAAGAAACAAAACATGTTGAGCTAATAAAGCTAGATCAAGCAAGGTTGTTACTTCAACATGTTTGAATCTTTATTTATGAACAAGCCATTCTTAAGGAAAAGCTTAAGTAATGACAACTTACCTCAAGATGTTACCTTATTATTGGAATGTGACAACATCGCAACACCTTGTGGTGGTCCTTTTCTTCTGCTCGAAGCTTTCCTTCTTTGGCCTCTTGTGTATCTTGCTCCTCACTTGTCTCTTTTATTGTATCGTCCTTTCTTTCTTATTCTTTAAATTGTGCTTGAACCTTTTTGCTCCTCTCATGATTTTATTCCTGTAGTATTAGTTGACAACAGATACCCGAAGGAATATACAAGTAATTGTAAACAAGGGTAGAACTGTCATGGAGCTAAAGGTTGCTTCTATGCTAGGAAAGGTTTTGGTTGGATATGAAACAAGTGCTCACTATTACTTTTTCTCTAGTGGGAAATTTTATTATATCTTAAGTTTGATTTTGATGTATGACATTTATTAACCAATCAAACTTAGAGAGACAAAGTAATTGTGAGTAGAGGGATTGCAAACCAGCATGTCAGAGGGACGGGAGCTTGAGTAAAGGAGGAGTATGTCAGATGATCTTTAGAGGAATCGACCTTCCTCCCCCATGCTCGAGCCTTCGTGTCACTCGACACTTTAAGTGTGAATGTTGAACCATCCCTAGTTGTGTATTGCAATCACTATGTCCTTAGACGTTGTTCATCCTTTGTCCCTACAAAGTTAGTGACCAAGAATACCCGAAGGGAACTTGTCCTAGAAACATGTTTCTTTTATCATGAGCCTTCATGTGGTTAGAGAGTTTTTTTTAAGAGAACATAAGACAAAGGTTGTATACAAATATGTGATTTATATTCACTTACCTGTTTTGATGTTCTTTTGGTCTGTTGCTTTGTCCATCCACTTCTTTCGAGTGATAGCTTTTCTAGATCGTGTTGTATGACACTCTTCTTCATTGAATAGACATAGCACAGATTCTTTCCTGCAAAATATTAGTGGACACATACCCGAGGGAAAACAACATGGTTGAAGTAGGGGTTGTTGTCCAAAGTTCATAAGATCTCATCTATGCTAATGAAAAGGTGGTTCTTTGTTTACTCTTAGCACAGCTTTTATTTCTTTATGTCTTATATATGTTTTTTTATGGCTGCACTTTAGTATGTGGATCAAGGCAAAGGTAACTTGTAGCAAAAGAGAGCGCGAATGATTTGATACTTACAATTCTTTCATCAATGATGAATGAGCCGTGTCTTTTGCACAAGGTTGGAGTTCATCATATGCCTTGCTTCATCTCTGATCTAAGTTCATCTCTTGACTTACCCGAATTGGTTTTGAGAGTTTTCTGCAGGGGTTAGTCCAACACAATAACCAATGTCTACACAAGCAATTCTTAGTTCAATAACCAAACTAGACTTCATGTCTAATTCAATTAAGGAAGGCTATTTAACCTAAGCACCACGCTTAATTTAAAAGCCTTTGGAAATACCCTATATGCCTATAGAATACTTCCAAACTAAAGCATACCATAGAGACAAAAGTAGTATGAAAGCACTATAGAGATTTATCCAATTACAGACGAAAGAGCATGATCATGGTGAGAGATTTTTTTTTAGATGCAAACATGTATAGATGCAAAGAACTAAACATGTAATGGATCTACTAAGCAAAAACATAAACTAAGTGGAGTGAATGCAAGAGTTGATCAAATAAACATGCAATGCAATGTAAAATTTTAAATGATAACTACTCAATCAATTTATAGTCCATGAGCAAGACTTTCTCACCTTTATTGATCATACTTACCGTGATGTGCAGCTTCTATGTACGTCACTTGAGATGTGTGCATTGAATTCTTATGACGGCGACTTCTTTTTCCAATCTACATATGGTTAGAATAATATATATTTAAATACATACCTTTGAGATGACAGGGTTCCAATGTGTGATGAATCTTGAATGATCAGGCACCCTGGGTTCTTCAATCTTTCTTCTTATCTTGTGCAATCTTGTCGGAAGGTCGCAACAACATCTTTTGTCCTGTCTATTCCACAACTCAACAGAACAAGGGTAATCCTACTAAAGCTAGTGATATACTAAATTAGCAGACATCATGATCATTACTAGAATCTTTAGGCCAATTGCTTCCCCGGCAACGGCGCCAAAAAGCTTGTTGGCATTTGTTAAGTGCTAAAAGAATATGAAGGATTCTCGCAGTTTACAGAACACCTACCATTGTAGCTTTTCCCTAGGGTGAGTATTCTAGAGTATCGTATCCACAGGGAAGCTTTGGCTAAAGAATTCTAATAAGTCACAATCATGTATCCACTAACTTAGCTAACCACTAGACTATAGTGAGGGGGTAATTGTTAAAGGATAAGTAAATATCAAAGCATAAAATAATAACCTACCTAAGATATCTAAGAATAACTAAACTAATCAAAAGGTCAAAGGGAGAGAACAAGGTTCCTAGGTACTTCTCTATTACTTAGGTTCTATGATACCCATTATACTAATGCACTTTGGAGCAGCAGGTCCGTCCCAACTCTTGAAGAAGACTGGGAAGAAGGTAGTCGGGAGAAGGCTGCCAAAAGCTCTACGAAACACCAACCCATACGTGGTGGACTACAAAGGCCTGACAGGGCTGTCACCCCTGGGGCTACCACAACTATCCGTAGGTTTGGGCGCAACCTCAGGTAACCAATAGCCTAGACACCAAGTCTACACTATCGATTACTACTCTAGCTACCTTGCATAACTAGAGTCCTCAATACGAGCGGAGATCCCATGCAATAGCATAACAACTATACTTAACCAAATATATGAAAGACATGGAAGTAAATAGAGAAGATAAATATGTGAATCATAAGTCTTACAAAGAAAGGATACAAGACATACCAATCTCTGTAGACATCTCCAGAACCAGAGCATAGCTCTACTCTCCTTTACTCTTGATTAGAACTAAGTTAGATCTAATCTAGTTCTAATTACATGGCTAATCTACTTCTAATTACATAACTAATCTACTTCTAATTCACTAATCCCTGAGAGAGAGGTTATCCTTACATTGGGACACCTCTACAACTGAGAGATAATGAATAGAATGAGATAGAATGAATTAGGGTTTAGCCCTGGGGTCAAGGGGTCTACTTATATAGGCCTTGGCGATGAATGATGACCATTGGATCAAACAGACCTTCAATAATGGTGTAGATACAACCTCAAGGTCGGTTACAAACCGACCTACGAAGATGGGCTGGATTGGGCTCAGGACACTGGCCGCCGGCCTAAATGGCCCTGGCGGCCGCCAGGCCCTTGTGGCACAATCATGTCTCCTTTCTTCTGGTATCTTCTAGTGTCTTCTAGAGTGTTTTAGTCCACATTTTGGGTCGAGTTACTTCACGGTTAAGTCGTGTCATCGTATGGGAGATATATTCTGGAACTTTTTCCATCCTTCTCTGTGTTTATCTGTTAAGTCCCTGTAAAGTCACAGAATCACCTAAGCTTGTGGAATTATGTTAGTTAGACCCCTAGTCTATATTGATATTCATTTTATGCCCTTATTTCATGTTTAGTTGACTATTAATATTATGCTATAATAGGTGTCAACACACCCCGAAGCTTCATATCACCTCCAAGTACCTAGAACACTCATCAAGCACAACTTGGTGGTACCCAAACTAAGTTGGGTCCATCAAGGTTAGTCACAAGAGATTTAGGCACCCAAATGGCCATTGTGCTAGCACGTGGTGAACCAATCACCTCTCTAGCACAAGTTTCATTTTTAGGCATCCTAAGCATATTTGAATTAATTGACAAGTTGAGCTTAGGAGTGTTACCCATGGGACAATCCTTACTTAAATTTCCCTTTCTTGTACAAGTGTAGCATAGGCGGCTCTTGTTCTTGTTAGCCTTCTCTTTTTGCATTTTGCTTGCTACCTTGTTGATGAGGCCTTTTCTTGATGGTGACAAGTGTTGGTATTTCTTAGCGAAAGCAGCAAAGTCCGCAAGCGCACGGAAAGTACCGTTGTAGCACTTCACCTAGAAGTATTCCAGGTATCGAATTTCCACAGGGAACGGGTGTTAAGTCTGTTCTTCTAGCTATCAATGGTCAAGCATAGGAGGTGATCTTAGGAGCGATGTGTTCTTTCAGCACTTAGGCTAAGTTAGGCTACTCTTTCTATTAATCGAGTATTACTTCGGGCACCGGAGTGCACTTGGTCTGCCAAGCGATGCCGGCATCTAGCTCTACTACGCAACCGGACGTGGAGGAGTACGATGGGCAAATAGGGCTGTCACCACCTATTCCCTACCTCACTACCGTGGATTGCGGAGCAAACGAGGGTGATTTATAACTTAGACACCACGTCTACCACTACGTAGTTTTCGGTCAATAGCAACCCACAAATTGTGTTGTAATATGCCGTTTTTGGGTGCAATATCTGAAATTGCAACCAAACGATTTGGTAAACTTGAGATGCAAAAAAAAGTCCGTGGTATTAACCTTCAACCACGATGGCCATTTGGGTGTTGCAATTTTTTTTGTATTGCAACCCAATGAGGTGTTGAAACAAGACTATATTGCCACGCTCTAGTTGGTGCTATAGTATCCTATTGCAACATTTCAGGTGATGCTAGAGGTCTCAATGGCATCTAACACCGAGCGTTGCAATTCCAAAAAGAGGCGTTGCAAAGGATTGTATTGCTACGCTCTAGTTGTGGTTGCTACACGTTTTTGCCACAAACTTGCATTGGGTGCTATAGATGATCCCCTCTATTACTACGAACTGTGTTTGGATGCTATACTTGTCAATCCATATTGCCACCAAAGGTTGTTGGGTGCTATATGTGTTCCTTTCTATTGCTACGAAATTAATTTGGGATCAATATTGCTACCAAAGGTTTTTTGGGTGCTATATGTGTTCCTGTTTATTACTACGAAATTTATTTGGATGCTATACTTGATGACCAATATTGCCACCAAAGTTTTTTTGGGTGCTATATGTGTTCCCATTTATTACTACGAATTGTGTTTGGATGCTATACTTGTTGACCGATATTGCCACCAAAGTTTGCTTGGGTGCTATATGTGTTCCCATTTATTACTATGAATTGTATTTGGATGCTATAGTTGTTTACTAATATTGCCACCAAAGGTTTTGTGGGTGCTATAAAATAACCACCACAATTGCCACCAGCTAGGATTGGTTGTTATAGGTTGGCCATTATATTACTACCAAAACCACACAATTTGAATGGTTGTTACATGTGGCCACCTCTATTGCTTTCGACCTTTATGACATCGAAAAAAAAATGTGTTGCGATAGGATAAAATATCTTTTCCCACGAATATTGTTGCTACCATAATTTTGTAGCTATTGCCACATGTGCCACGCTCATTTATTTGGACCACCAATAATTTAACAATATAATACAGGATCAATAATAATAATGTATTTTTGGGTGCAATAAAATGTATATATACTGAATTAGCCATTCAGTATAAAAATCCAACACTCAATTGTTTCAACAAACCACCACACACAAACTTGATACATAGTACTTAAAAACACATAAGTTTCCAGCACTGCATTGTTGGAACGAACCCCTAAACGATCCCATCACTTGATCAGCAAAGGGTGACTTCAAGACGATCCGTTCACAGTTTGTTTCGCTCCATTAGTGCCGCCCCTTCCTGGAAAGAATGAAAGACATTTGTTTTAGCATTAAGTAAACTGACATTATCAAAAGGGGGGCAAAGCAGCATGCACTAAGCCAAAGTTTCATTGCTCATCATAAAATTATCAGAATGAGATATAATGAACACAAGTATAAACATTTTGATAAATTGAAGTAGAAACATTCACAGCGGTGTAGTGGAGATTTCAAAATTTCACCTCGTCTTTTTAGCCGCATGTCATTTGCTTGGGTCTCGCAGAGTGGATGAATTAATGTAAGTCGGTGTTGGAGTATTTGCTTCATTGCTTGCTTTACCACCACTTCTTAGATTACGCTTGGAAGCTGCCGCCTTTGCTGGATCAGATTTGTTCGCTTTTTGACTTTGTTGAGGTTTCTCCCCTTTTTCACCTTGTTGAGGTTTGTCCCCTTTTTCACCTTGTTGAGATTTGTCTGGGTTGCGTTCAACATTGTCCTGGGAACGAATAAGGTGGAATGATAAAATTAGGCGCCATTTTGCAGTATCAGATAGCACTAAAAGTTGTCAATTAACAGACCTCTGGGGAGACCGAATCTTGAGGGGTTGGCACAACATGTACAGTAGTCGTAGTCGCTGCCGTCGCCACATCTTCAATTGCAGTGACATTGTTGTTTGACTTGACAGATTTTTTAGCTAGGCCAACCTATAAAACGATACAGACAGTTAGATATAGAATCTAAGGAAAGAAATCCATTCACCAAAACAAGATTAAGATCACCTATTAAAAAAAGAATAGAATGTATTAATTTTCTCAAACACAACTTCACGTGTCATTTTCATTAAGAGAAAAGGGCAAGACTAGCTGACAGAATGTATTATAAAAAAATAAGAATCTGGTTTATAACAATACAATAAAGAAAATCTAAAAAACTGATAGATAATTTCTCCACTGCTGCTGTATATAAAAAAAGTATATCCATATACTCAACGTATGAATGCATACTTAACAGATATACCACCATACATGGTCTAGTATGATCATATACTTCATCCACATGCACTTCGTTCGGTCATATATACCACAAATCTTGAGATAAACATATGGGTGTAACTACACCTAGGGTGTAGAAAAAATTTACCCTATATAAACTCTTTGTCGAACAGAAATAGTTGGAAAAAAAATGTCAAGCATATCAAAAGCAGCTAACATTGAACTAGGAGCAAAAAAAATTAACATCATAGTAAATGTTAAAGAGACAAGTGGTGAAGGCAACGTTCTATTTATTAGATTGACCTAAAAATGATCATTGAATAGTACCTGCAGTAACATTGATTGGATCTCTTGCCTAAAGGCTTCTTTATCAGCCTCCCTCGCCTTCATAATTTCTTCAAGCTGTCGTTCATGTTCTCTCCTTTCGCGTTCCCTATCTTCTTCTTCGCATTCTTCCATTTGTTGTGTTAGCTGCCCTAATGATGCCATGAGCTCGAGGTGTTCCCGATCTTTGTTGCTCCTCGCCACGCATTTGCTCCTCGCGTTGCTCATTCTGCAGCTGCTTTCTTGTTGGTTTTATTGCAAGGTACCCATTACCATGCAACTTCCTTGACTTGCAATCTGTGACTTCCTTGTATGCCGCCTGGAAAATCTCGTTCTTCTCATTTTGGGAAATGAAGTTATTCTCAGAATTTGATACCTTCTCACCAATTGTGCTTTTTGCTTTCTCCTAACATTTACAAGGCACAGATCAAGGAGTTAGTTGAAGATGCAACTGCAGGCATTCTCTATTTGCATGGACTAGCTAGTAAGTTATGTACAAATTCATTAAGAACTCACATAGATATCCATAGATGCTTGGTCTGTCCATTTCCCATTCTTAGAGTGAGTAATGAACCAAAGTTCTAAATCATCGGGCTCATTACCAGTTTCTGGGTCTCTCTGGTATGCAAAGAACAAAACAACTTAGTAATTCTTCCAGCAAGAGAGCTTGTAGATGTGATTCTCCACTTATTACCTTCTCAAAGCTACATTGAGAAAAAGGCTTAGAGCCCTTGTCAAATGCGTAGTCTTTTTTAAGGGATCGATTCCCGCAGTTCTTTTCTCGCTCGTTGCCTACAGAATGCATAGATTTGAACAATTATCTTAAAGATTTAGACATAGGCATTTTTCAGAAAATGCTATTGTTAAGAATAGAAACAATGTGGAACAGACCTGGAATTTTGCAGTCCTAAAATACAGCAACATATAGTGCCATTCGACAATATCTAATTCTTCCGCTTATGCATCATTCTCTCATGGCAAGTGCCATATACCTTGGCCGTAGCACTTAAAGTGGAACGCCATCCTTTGTAACGCTCTTTAGCAATGCCCAATATCGTTCTCCTTGAATCAAAGTTATCCTCAATCTCCCACCTAGCCTATTATATAATTACAAGAACATGCAAATACTAGGTCAGTTGTCACGTTAGAGTATAATTGAAATGTACACAGAAGCAAAGAATCTTACTAATATATCAGATGTTATTGACTCTTTTACATCAGGGTGGACATCTTTCCATGTTCTCACTCCAATGAGTGGCGCCCTTCTCCTTGTAAACAGTACTATTTCATCAGTAAACGTGCGGGAGTTCTCACCTACTGCTCCTCCAAGCCTGGAGAACTCAATTTTCAGCTTTTGATTGCCTGTTTTGGATCTCTTGGCGAGTGCCTTCAAGCATTTCAGGGTACCACGTCCTCTTTTCTTCCTATTTTCTGAGCTTATTCCATGAAAACAAGATGTTATAGCAGATGATATTAAACCGCAGAATGCCATGAGGGCACCACATCGTCTTTTGTTCCAATTCTGTGTATATCTTGTTGGTGTCCTCCCTGTATATATTTTGCAATCCACTCAACCATCCAACAGAAATAGCAATTATAGCCAACTAGCACATGTAATTATGATTGTTTCTCTTTATCCACTAGCATGCATTTAATTAGTTATCCACAATGATTGTGAAACCATTCACCAAAATTGATTTAACACGGTATCATTCATATAACTATAAATATAATAATTAATAGTCAACCCCACTAAACATTTCTCTCAACATGCAAGCATCCATATCAACAATCCAATAGAAATTGCAATTATAGCCAACTAGCACAGGTAATTATGATTGTTTCTTTTTATCCACTAGCATGCATTTAATTAGTTGTCCATAATGATTGTGAAACCATTCACCAAAATTGATTTAAGACAAGTATCATTCATATAACTATAAATATAATAAGTAATAGTTAACCCCACTAAATATTTCTCTCAACATGCAAGCATCCACATCAACAATCCAATAGAAATTGCAAATTTAGCCAACTACCACAGGTACATTATAATTGTATCTCTTTATCCACTAGCATGCATTTAATTAGTTGTCCACAATGATTGTGAAACCATTCACCAAAATTGATTTAAGACAGAAACATTCATATAACTATAAATACAATAAATAATAGTCAACCCCACTAAATACTTCTCTCAACATGCAAGCATCCACATCAACAATCCAATAGAAATTGCAATTATAGCCAACTAGCACAGGTACATTATAATTGTTTCTCTTTATCCACTAGCATGCATTTAATTAGTTGTCCACAATGATTGTGAAACCATTCACCAAAATTGATTTAAGACAGTAAACATTCATATAACTATAAATACAATAAGTAATAGTCAACCCCACAAAATACTTCTCTCAACATGCAAGCATCCACATCAACAATCCAATAGAAATTGCAATTATAGCCAACTAGCACAGGTACATTATAATTGTTTCTCTTTATCCACTAGCATACATTTATTTAGTTGTCCACAATGATTGTGAAACCATTCACCAAAATTGATCCAAAATTGACTTAAAATAGTATCATTCATATATATAACTATAAATATCAAATTACCATGGCATCCACATCAACTCCATAAATGAAACATCCAAAATTTAATTGAAAATGAAACCAGCACAAAATCCAAAATTGACTTTTACCATATGATCTATAAATATAAATTTGTCCATAAATGAAACCAATTGAAAATGAGCATAAAGAATGATCTTGTCTCCAACCCGGGCTGCCTCTGGTGGTGTTTGGTTGCTCTCTTGACTGGAATGTATCGGTAGGCTAACATCCTTATACGCATCTGCAGACAATATTGTCACATGATGAGCTAGCATAATTTGAAGTTTGCAAAAGAATTGTTTGACAACAGGGGGGGGGGGGGGATATTACTCGATCTCCTCAAGTTTTCCTTCAAGCCGCAACCATTCTCGTGTATGTCTTGATGGTGTCCTCCCTGTATATATCTTGATAATCTGAAATAGAACGATAATATGAGTCATGATGCATTGCAAAAATCCATCTTTATATATACATACTAGGGCTTTATCATAACTCACCCGTGGCTTGATTCTTTGTGTGCATATAATGTAGCCATTCTTTATATGCATTTAGTTCAGAATCATCCATTTCTACGTCATCATCATCATCAAACGAACCTCTAGTTTTTTTAATGGGTGTTATGGCAACACATGAATCTGTTGTTGGATTCTTAGACAAAACTATTCTGACAACCCTCTCATCCTGGCTAGAATTTACCATGTCTAATACATCAAGATCGTATTCGATATCAGATAGTGTTGCTGCCGCAGGATCATCAACACTTCTCTTCTTGAAGTACATGTAGTCCCTAGACCCATACCCCAGTTTTGATTTCATTGTTGTTAAGCTACCAAGCGTGAATAGACTCTTCCCAACGTTTACATATCTATTAACTACCTCTTGTCCCTCCTCACTCCCCTTGCAAGTGACATATATACGGGTCCATGTTTCTTCCGTTTCGCATATATAGCCATGACATTTTAATTTAAAATCATGAGCACAAAAGCATATACAACTAGGGTATACGTAGCACCAGCGTAATATAGTGTACTGTTGTCGCCGACGCCCCGAGACGAAGGTCGAAATGCATCTTGGCCGTCGCCGCCTGGATCACCTTCGCCGCCCGGCCTATGATGCTCTTTGGGACGAAGGTGACCCAAAGAGCGATGACGCCGCCCTAGGCCGGAGGACAGATGCAGACGTCGTCTCAGTTGTTGGTGTGAAGAACTCTGGTGGTGTCGCCGACGCAGATGCAGGTGTGTGCAGCGATGTCGACGCCGATGGGGTCCCCTTCCCGCCTCGCTCGGCATCCTCTCTACTGATCGGTGGTGGAAGGCGAGAAGTAGAGTTATGCTCGGGGCGGCGCTAGAACCTAAACCGACCACTAGATTTGGTTTTGCGAGGGGGGATTAGGGAGGGGATACGATGAGAGTCACTATAAGCGGAAGCTAAAATGTCGGCCTGATGTTGTTGGCGCGATAGCTTGGCGCGCTTGCTAAAAAAATTCGGGTGGTAAAAAAGGCGCCACTTTTAAATTTGGGAAGTTTTGATTTTTTTTTATTTGTTTTGGTGGGAAATTTTGGGAAGGTCAGGCGCCAATCTTTTTTGCGTGAGTTTTTCGTGTGTCCCATCGTCGCGGGTAAACACATGTTTTTTTCCGAATATATATATATATAATTCAAATACTACTGTAATTATTTGTTGATTCTGAGAAAAATAAAATTATTAAAATACTCTAATATTGCAAAAAAAAAAAAATCTAGAAACTAGCATGGACAAACACTGGTTTTGGTGTAGCATGTCGGCAACAAAGTTTGAGTCGATTGAGATAAAGTGGTGATGCACATCCCAAAATGGCACACACTCACCTCTCACACATGTCCTATTCAATTGGTGAGAGATGTTCATCCCTCGTTTGGGATGTTGATGGAGCAAAACTATGATGTTGTGTGCATCTGTGCAATTTTCGCACCAAGTTTACCTATTATTGTAACTATTTGTTGATTTATAGAAGAAAAAATGTTATAATTAAAATACCCTAATGTTGCTAAGGAAGTCTAGAAACTTGCATGGACACCTCCATTTGGTGTAGCATGTTGGCGTAAAAGTTTGAGTCGATTCAGAGAAAGTGGTGATGCACATCGTCGAAAGGCACACTCACCTCTCACATGTAAAGGGATAAAAAAAACATAGAAACTTGCATGGACACCTCATTTTCGTGTAGCATGTTGGAAAAAAAATAGTCGATTTGGATAAATTAGTGGTGCACATCCTCGAAAAGGCACACACACCTCTCTCACAGATCTTACTACGCGAATTTTTTTAAATTTTTTTTGAAGGAACCAATATTTTTAATATATATTACATAAAATGTCACTAATGTTGTATATAAAAAAAGTATATCCATATACTCAATGTATGAATGCATATTTTACATAAATAAGACCATGGTCTAGTATGATCCTATACTTCATCCACATGCACTTTGTTCGGTCATATATACCATAAATCCTGAGATATACACATGGGATACCACAATTCAGAAAGTCATTAGAAATCATAATTTCATGCTCACACACAAAAAAGTGCCAAAAAAAGAAAAAGGAAAAAAGAAAATAGAGAAAGGGAAGAAAAAAACATAAATGTTGGCAAAAAAATTAAAAAGCCCAACTTGGGTTCGAACTAGGGAGCTGGGTTTTAAACTAAGCGCATGTAACCATTGCACTAGTTAGATGTTTTTGTAAAACATAGTTTGTAAATGTTTATATTTTATTTTTGATCAATTATAAATTTATACAACGACAAGCTACATGTAAACCTTCTTTTGCATACTTTAGAAAATGTGATATGTACATATGTCAAAACTAAACTTTTTATATAAAAAACTTATACAAAATTGGAGAACCCTAGATTAAAATCCTAGCTACGTCGGAAAAAGAATCACATTATTTGGACAACAAATGTGCACTTTAAACATCATCAATGGTTTTATTAAGAATCAGATTACAAAATAGATAAATGATATATACATTGCATAAGGTACCACAGTTTTAATTCGAGATTGATCAAAGTTTGCACTGAAAGGCCTATTACACCCAGTTACGGTGCAACGCATTTAGGCTTTTGAATCAAGAACACACAACCATTCAACAGAGATAAATATAAAAGATATATATAAATTAAGTAGTGCCACAAAGGGCGCATAGGATTACAACATCGTAACACAACCACAAGTAGTGCCAATGCAACTTCAAGAAAAAGCGATTACATAAGTTCATAAATCCCCGACACATCTAAACAACCATGTAGTCCAAAGATTTTCTTCAAAACTAGTCGGAATCGTCGCCGTTGTGGAAGTACTTGGCGCTTTGAGGAGCACACTAACATTCTCTGCCTTTTTCCTAATCCGCCAATTAACAAAGGGGCAAGTTAGCATATATATTAATGAAATTTAGGATTCTTAAGGTAGGGGAGCCATATATCACCTCCCTATTCCTCGCCTTCGGCCATTCTAGCGTCTCCTCATCGCTGTCATGAGAAAATGCGACACTAATTGTAATCTTCTTACTGATTACATAAACATAGGGGGGATCCTCCAACTTTATTAACAAAATCAGAGACAGTATTAGAATCGCAAAACATGAATGATTGCAAGTGGTAAATTAATTTCAAACAACTCAAAACTGACTTAGAATCCATTTCATACTATATAGTCAACAAAGAATAAATATAACATGAATGATTGCAAGTGCAAAATTAATCTCAAACAATTCACAACATAGTTACAATCCATTTCATACTATATATGGACTGGGATCCCATGCATGCAGTAGCTTTTTTTTTACAACTGAAAATAAAATATATTGCAGGTGTGTTAAATAACTCTCAATCAATTCAAATCAGACTTTTTTTAATTGAAGACATGTTTTACCCCCTGTTTTCACAACATTTCAGCAAATACTTGGACAAAAAAAACAGCAATAATCTGACACAGTTTTGACAAAATTTCAGCAAAAGGCTAACATATCCATACCAAGCATATGCATATCAGACTAGTTACATATCATGTCCAGATCACAACCAGATGTAAATACAACCATTCAGGTTAGCAAAAAAGCACCAGCCATATTAGAGAGCTATTCCATATCCATATATGTCTACTAGTGGCAAGCATTCATGCATATATAGCTAACACTGTTGCCAAGCTCCCATATCATTTCTCATAATCCAAATAGCAAAGTCAATTTCTCATAATCCAAATAGCAGAGTCCCAAATCCAAACCACACTTGAAACACTAGCATACTAATATCCGCACATGAAAATCAAATTAAAAAACCCCAACCCTAACCTTTGGGACGGAACCTCCGGAATGTGGTGCGGCGTGGCGGTGTTGTGGAGGCGGCGGGGAGGCACATCGGGCATCAGCACCTCCGGTTCTTCCTCCTCTTCCTTCTGAACGCGCCTCCGGTACGACGTCGGCGTACTCCTCCTCCCATTTGCGGCGACGAACCGGCCATCCCTGTCCCGCTTCTGCTGGGCCGAGTGGTGCGGAGCCTTAGGCAGCGCAACAATGGTGCCCCGGGGAGGGGAGTCGAGGGCGTAGTTGCGCTGGCGGGTGGCGCCCGACCATGTCGCCGGTTGATTGAGGCCGTGGAAGAGCGAGGTGGGTAGCGGAGGTGGGTAGCGGGGGAGTCGATGGGATAGATGGGGAAAAGAAGGCGCGGTGGACGCTGGATTCCGCCCGCCGCCCGGTTCATTCCTCGCATGTAAAGGGAGAGGAATATAGTACATTCATCGAATCGTGGGCCCCAAAGCAACATTGGACCCAGGCGTCGGTGAGCCGGCCAAAGCATCGTGTGCGTTTAGTAATAAGCGCAAGCTAACGTCGCAAGTTAATACGGTGCTTAGGGATTGATAAAAAATTTGATTTTTAAGTAAAAAATTCGGGTTAACTTGGCGCTTTGATAAAAAAAAAAAAGAATTGACAAAAATTGGCGCCACTTAATTTATTTTCGTTCCAAATCACGGGGATGTTTATTTTCGAGTATCCCTAATTTTTTGAGTGGTATTTTAATATTGAGTAACCGAACAAATAATTACAAAGTAATAGCTAAACATCGTTTGAAAATTACACGTGATATACACAACAACATAATTTTGCTCCAAGAACACCCCAAAAACGTTTGAGCCAATTCAGAGAAAGTGTAACAACAGCACACAAAAGCCTGAGCATCTCTTACCTAGTGACTAGGGACATGTGTGAGAGATGTGTGGCTTTCTGAGGATGTGCATCACCACTTTCTCAGAATCAACTCAAATTTTTTTGTCAACATGATACACCAAAAGGTGGTGTCCATGCAAGTTTTCGATTTAACCTTCATTTTGGTATTTTAACATTTTTTATTGAGTAATTGAACAAATAATTACAATAATAGCCAAACATCATTTGAAAAATTACACAGATACACACAACAACATAATTTTGCTCTAAGAACACCTCAAAAAGTTTGAGCCAATTCGGAGAAAGTGGAATGACAAAGACATAAAAGCTCGAGCAAGTCTTACCTAGTGACTAGGGACATGTATGAGAGATGTGTGGCTTTCTCGAGGATGTGCATCACCACTTTCTCAGAATCAACTCAAATTTTTTGTCAACATGCTACACCAAAATGTGGTGTCCATGCAAGTTTTTAGATTTTTTAACCTTCATTTTGGTATTTTAACATTTTTTATTGAGTAACTGAACAAATAATTACAAGTAATAGCCAAACATCGCCCCGAAAATTACAAGATACACACAACAACATAATTTTGCTCCAAGAACACCCCAAAAAAGTTTGAGCCAATTCAGAGAAAGTGGAATAACAGCCCACACAAGCCTGGGCATCTCTTACCTAGTGACTAGGGACATGTGTGAGAGATGTGTGGCTTTTGAGGATGTGCATCACCACTTTCTCAGAATCAACTCAAATTTTTTGTCAACATGCTACACCAAAAGGTGGTGTCCATGCAAGTTTTTAGATTTTTTAACCTTCATTTTGGTATTTTAACATTTTTTATTGAGTAACTAAACAAATAATTACAGTAATAGCCAAACATCGTCTGAAAATTACACAGATACACACAACAACATAATGTTGCTCCAAGAACACCCCAAAAAAGTTTGAGCCAATTCAGAGAAAGTGGAATAACAGCCCACACAAGCCTGAGCATCTCTTACCTAGTGACTAGGGACATGTGTCAGAGATGTGTGGCTTTCTAAGGATGTGCATCACCACTTTTCTAATCAACTCAATTTTTTTTTTGTCAACATGCTACACCAAAAGGTGGTGTCCATGCAAGTTTTTAGATTTTGTAACCTTCATTTTGGTATTTTAATATTTTTTATTGAGTAACTGAACAAATAATTACAGTAATAGCTAAACATCGTCTGAAAATTACACAGATACACACAACAACATATTTTGGCTCCAACAACACCACCAAAAAGTTTGACCCAATTCAGAGAAAGTGGAATAACAGCCCATCTTTTGGGGTTGACTCTATGACACGGTCCAATCATGGTGGGGCCACGATTTAGTGAATCTAGCTTATGATTTCAAGTGCAAGTTTCTCGGTCTTTCACATCTCTCCCCATTCCCGTCCCATCAGCTCCCGCTGCCGCGCTGCCCACCTCGTTCTCGTCGCCTCCACCGCTTCCTCGATCCATCCCGCGCCCGGCGACATGAGCCGCTCCATGAGCTTCGCCCTGACTCCCCGTCCCCCTCCTTCCCCTTTTTCGTCGGTCGGCAGTGTTTCGACCCTTGAAGTGCCGCGCCACTCGACCCAAAGCAATCGCGCGCCGCCCGATGGGGACCAAAGAGCGCTTCGACGGGAGGACGACGATGTCGCCATGGCGCCCGGTGGCGCATTCCGCCCGAGTTGCTAGAAGGGATTCCCAATGTGCCTCGGCTTCGAGCCACACGACGCGGTTCATCTTCCCCGACGAAAGCAAAAGGTTAGAGGGTTTTCTAGTGTACCGTGCTAGTGTTCATGGTAGATTGGATTTTTGTTTGTTTTCTTGATTCTTCGTGCGAATGCATTCAGGGAGGAAGAGGAACCTGTCGCTCCACGACGCCACCCTAGGTTGCTTCCCATGGATCAAGGTTAGGGTTAGAATTAAATGGGATTTTATATGTGCTATTTTTGTTGTTGCATGTCTTTGGCGCATTGAATTGAATTTTTTTATTTTCATTCATGTGCGTATATTAGCATCCGCATGTGTATGATTGATTAGGAAAGTGCTTTATTAGCACTCGCTTCTATTTTGGATTTGGAGAGATAATAATGAGTTACAAAGATTAATTTTAATACTGACTATATATTGAATGAAATTGATTCTAAGTCTGATTTGAATTGATTGAGAGTTATTTAGCAATTGCAATCATGTTGAGAAATCATGTGTCAAAATGCTAGGAAAAATAATCAATGCCTAACAAAGCTTTATTGCACCATAAAACGACTTTAGGTAAAATCTCATGGGGACAAAATTTGTTTTATTGTAACTAAAGCATATATGTTGACTAGTGACTCTGTTTCCCACCAACAAGAGATACCGATAGCACACATTGGGAGGGTGTGATGATGATGCTACTGCTTATGTGAGCGGTAATTAATTGCTACTTGCTTGGGATCCCGGACTATATATAGTATGAAAACTGTTTGACATTAATTTAACACTTCCAATCATCCATGTTTAATTATTTCATTGTTGTCTATATATAGTATGAAATTGTTTGACATTAGTTTAACACTTCCAATCATCCATGTTTAATTATAGTTTGATACAAGCCAAAACGTCTAATAATTTGGGACAGATTTAGTATTAATTTACCACTTGCAATCAATTCTAATGCTGACTTTTTCTATTCTAATGCTGACTTTTTTTTCTTAATGAAGGCTCCTAAACACGGTCAGGTGTTTCAAATCGTGATAAGATTATATTTCATAGCACAATGATTGAGGACAGCGATGAGGGAGACAGGACAATATCCTATCCCGACGCGCAGAGAGGTGATATATTGCTCCCCTAACTTAAGATTCCTAAATTTTAATTATATATATATGCTAACTTGCCCCTTTGTGAATTGACGAGATCAAGAGAGCGGCCGAGAAGCTTTCGTGTCCTCCTCAAGCGCAAGTATGTCCACATGTTTAGAGATAATTAGGTCGATTTGGACAAGAACTTGTTCCTTTTGTTTAAATTTGGTCTCATTGGATGCCGATGAAGAAATGCTGGACAAGAACTTTTTGGTTGTTCAAATATGTCGACTTAAGAACTTATTTAATCGGTTTAGCTAGTGAAGTAGCATTGGTCAAATATGTGTCATGACGCTTGACAATAACTTCGTTGTGAGGAGGTTATGGTACTTGTACCCGGTTTTGTTATCTTTTCCTTTTCCTAAACAAACTCTAATATATATATATATATATATATATATATATATATATATATATATATATATATGTATATATATGTCTATTTGTCTCCGTTCATTGAATGGTTATGTTCTTGACGCAATGCCTAAATTTGTATCACTTGTTGCATTTGTGCAATTTTTAGACCAAGTTTACCTATTTTTTATGATTATTTGTTGATTTACTCAAGAAAAAAAGTAAAAATTCCAAAATCAAGGTAAACAAATATAAAATTTTGCATGGACACCACCTTTTGGAGTAGCATGTTGACAAAAAAATTTTTTGATTATTCGATTCGAGAAAGTGTTGTTGCACATCCTCACAATGGCCCACATCTCTCGTTCTAGTCACGAGGTGAGAGATGTTCATGCTAGTTTGAGATGTGTAGTACCACTTTCTCGAAATCATTTCAAACTTTTTGGAGTGTCTATGGAACCAAACTATGGTGTTGCAGGGATTTGTGCAATTTTTAGAGCAAAGTTTACATATTATTGTGATTATTTGTTGATTTACTCAAGAAAAATGTTAACATTCCAAAATCAAGGTTAAAAATCATGTTTAAAATTTGCATGGACACCTCCTTTTGGTGGGGCATGTTGACAAAAAAAAAAATTTTGGTCGAATCCGAGAAAGTGTTGTTGCACATCCTCACAATGACCTACATCTCTCACACATGTTCTAGTCACTAGGTGAGAGATGTTGATGCTTGTGTGGGATGTATAGTAACACTTTCTCAAAATCATCTCAAACTTTCTTGGGGTGTCTATGGAACCAAACTGAGGGCCAAAATATGCCATGCTCACACACAAAAAAGTGTGACAAAAAAAAAAAAAATAAAATAGAAAAAAAAAAAAAAAAAAAAAAGAACATTAATGATGGCAAAATAAATAAAATAAACTGCTCTTAGGTTTTGAACCCAAGAGCAACAACTCCAACACAAAGACTATTACCATTGTGCTATTAAGATGTTTGAGATTGTTTGAGACTTATAATATATTTAATCAATTCTTTTAACCCATTTGCCCGCCAACAAAACCTCACCTTAATCGTCATTTTAGCTAATCCGCCCAAATTTCATTTAACCCGCCCGCCAACAAAACCTCACCTTAATCGTCATTTTAGCTAATCCGCGCACAAATTTCATTTAACCCGCCAGCCCGCCAACAAAACCTCACCTTAATCGTCATTTTAGCTAATCCTCACAAGACAAATTTCATTTCCTAACCCATCGCACATCGGGTCCGCTTTCGACCACCGCCGCCGCTTCAACAACCGCCTAGACCTCGCCCGCCGCCTCGCCGCCGCCGCCGACGACGCCGCCGGCCAATGGCTACATGGGAAGAAGAACCCCGCCCGCCCAAACGCCGCAAGCCGCCACAACCGCTACAAGAAGACCGGGAAGTTTTCCCGGGTCGGCGACGGCAACTTGCGGGGCGGGGCAGAGTCCCCCGCCGCCATCGTCTCCACCCCAAGGGTTCTTCGCCCTAGGAAGTCCGCGGGCGGGCGGGGATCGTGGGGGGGCGTCGGCTTCTACAAGGTGAGGTTAGGGTTTTTGGGTGGGATTTTTTTCCAATGGGTGGGGTTTTTTTTTGCAGATTTTCTACTAGCTAGCTTGCTTGTGTTTGATCATGCATATGCACTCACAGATAGAAATATGTTGTTTCAATTTCAACTAGGTTATTCAATTGTATGCTGAATTCTACACACTTTGGACAATTTGATGTAGTTTAGTACATTAATTAGAAATGGCTTAACTGAATATTCAGCACTTTTGTAGCAAGATTTATCCACTTTGGGTCCTCCAATTAATCATCTACGCATTACTAACCACATCCCGAGGAGACACAAGTGATATATATCTCTCTGTCTTTTAGCAAGTCATGCCACATATATAGGGGCATCGATTGCTTTGGTTTTTAAAGTACTATAATAGAATTACCCCCTCGAACTTTAATTTTGAAGCATTCTACACACTTTGGACAATTTGATGTAGTTTGTGATGACATTTAGGATGATTAGAAGGCCTTTGTGTAATTTTGGTTTTGTGAAATTTGTGGTTTCCTTCATGAAATGTAATGTACTAAGCAACAAAAAAAGATAGATGACATGAGTAACTGTGTCATGTGGATAACCAAATTGCACCTGCAATTACTATTTTCTATTTTGTTCGGGCATAAAGTTTGCATCTTCAAATACTTAAATTTTCAATTGCTGTGTTATAGTTTCCGTATTGATCATAAATGATACAAATGTTTTAAAGCCGTAATTCTCCACGTATGTTATCGAAATCAATTTCCTTTCATTTGTTTAAATCATTGGCAATTTTATGCTCTGTAATTTTTGATTGCATACAAGATTACGGGAACCGGCCGTCTTGAGGGGGGGTTCAGACCGAGTCGTGCACGGCGTGTGCAACGTACTTGTGGGGGCGCCGTGCGTGGCCTAGAGTCCGGCCTCGCCGGGAAACGGTCGTCTTGAGGGCGGCGTTCGGACCGAGTCATGCCGCGGCGGTGCGGCGTAATCCGCGGGCGCCGCCCGGGCCTCTAGAGTCCTGCCTCGCCGGGGAACCGGTCGTCTTGAGGGCGGCGTTCGGACCGGAGTCGTGCCTCGGCGGAGCGGCGTACTCCCAAAGGCGCCGCCCAGGCCCGGAGTTCTTCCAGCGTGGGTTGTTTGTTCTCTCCGAACCCTCGGAATGGAGGGGACTTCCTTCTCTCAATACCGAGGACTCCGGATCCTCCGAACGGACGGTCTCTTATGAATTCGTATCGGCAATAGGGGAAGAACAACACAACCCCGAGGTGAGATTCCCGAGCTCTCCATGTACAGGATTTGAGATATGAAAAACAAATAATATATATCCCGGAGCGTGGGTTGTTTGTTTTCCGAGGAAGTTGTACTAGTAATAACCGATAACACTGAAAAGTTAAATTATCAACTTTTAGAGAGCATAGGACCTAAGTCTCGAACGGGTTCGACAATAATTGATCAAGTTTTTTTTTGATAATGGAACAAAAGTTCCAGCCTCTACTAATAATTGGTCACGTTAATCGTAAGTTCTTTTTTTTTAACAAAGACAAAGATGGGACTTGTTGGCATATATTGATCTCTATTTTACAACCCATTATGAGTTTTTATGTTGTCCATTAACAGTTGTGTTTGTCTATAAATGACACACTTGTTGGCATATATATGTTTTGCTCTTTGTGCATATTATCTCGCAATTGTTGTGTTTGTCCATAACTAACACACTTGTTGGCTTCTCTTCGCGAATTGCATTGGTTGTCTTAATGCGAAGTTGGAGCGTGCAGAAAAGACTTGATCGAGAAGAAGGACAAGTGGATCAAAAAAGCTGCGACTTCAGCTAAACCAACTGGTAAAGAAGAAGAAGTAGGACATTGAGGAGCTAAAGAAGGAGAAGCAGGATGGCCCTAGAACAAATACCGGCCCCTAACTAATCACCATATGTCATAGTCTTTGGTTTTTTTTATTTGAGGGCACAACAATTGTTTGTCTTTTTATTTTTTCGATAACATGCCTGTTTGCTCCAGTTGACATCAAGTTTTGCTAAACGAAAAAAAATAAATGTAGTTGTCTTATTTTTAAAAATAAACAACACCCATAATTACACTTTTTTTTTGTCATGATTACAAACCAAATAGTGGTAACATAGGGATAACAAATTAAAAATGAGGTAGAATTAAAAATAATTGCAGTAACATATGGATACCAAATTTTAAAAAGGAAAATCAAATATTACACAGATCAATAAAAATGTGAAAGAAAAAGTATCATACTAGCAAGGGACGCATTTAAATAATGAACAAAAAACTTTGAACAATGGACGAATTTAAATAATAAACAAAAAACTTGAACCCATCAAGATTCGAACACTCGAGCTCAGGTTCAAACAAAGCTCCTTCCACCACTAGGTTATTTAACTAATCACTAGAACAAATATCAAATTTAAATCAAATTTTACAAATTTAAAAAAAAGAAAATCAAATTTTACACGATCAATAAAAAGTTGAAATAAAAGTATCATACTAGCAAGGGACGCATTTAAATAGTAAACAAAAAAATTCAAGCCCAACAGGATTCGAACACTCAAGCTCAGGTTCAAACAAAGCACAATCCACCACTACGGTATTTGAAGGATCTTAATACAACTCAGGTAAGGTTGTCTTTAAACATTTCGAGGACTAGTTAGATGGATATAAATCCCTTCAACCAGGCCCTTCTCCGTCCTTTTCCCCAAATCAATATCTTTCCCCTCATCTCCCCATCTCCCCATCTCAAAAAACCCTCATCGGCGGCGGCGATGGCCCGCGGCGGCGGCGTTAGCGGCGACTGGAGGGCGGCATCGACCAACCGGGAAAGCGCAAAGATTCGCGTCGGCGAGCGCAACCCCGGAACAAGCGCGAGAAGGCTTTGCGCGCGGGGCTGCAGGTCGCGGCGTTGATGCTCGCCGAGTCCGAAAGCATGACGAGGAGGAGGACATCAATCCGTCGGCCATTGAGCTCAAGGAGACAAGGAAGGACACGTTGAGGTTGACCTCCGGCGTTCGGGCATCCGCGGCCAAGAAGACCCGGGAGCCGCGGCCCCCGACAAGGGGAAACGGCAGCCTCGCCGCGGCCAAGAAGAAGAAGACCACACCCGCCCCGGCAAGCGGGGAAGAAAGGGTCTTCCTCGACAAAGGGCAGGTGAAGAAGAAGCGGTGAGATTTCAGACTTGCTTAGGGTTTTGGTTAGGGTTTTCAGTTAGTGATGGTTAGTTGTTGAACAGACCTCCATTCTTGATATATATGATTTCTAGTGATGGTTAGTTGATGAACCGGACTTCAATTTCGATATATATGAGTCCTTGTGATGATTACTTGCATTACTGATACATATGATTCCTAGTGATGATTATTTTTGATGATCTTATATATGTTCCTATTTCATAAGTGTTTAGTCACCCCTCTGTATGCAAAACAGAGGAACCTCCTAAATGTTTGTGAAATATGATGACCATTTGACTTATGGTGCATTACAGAGCATCCTAACAATTTGTTGTGCTCAGGTTTATTTAATTTCTCAATGAATAGGATGTTTCTAGAAATAGAAATTCAGAAACTTATGTGATGCCTTGGTAACTTTTAACTATACTTTGAAAATATCAATAACTATAGAAACCTGTAACCATTACCCCTGAACTTTAATTTCTGAAGTTTGGTATTGCATGCCTACTGATATTTTATGTTCTACTCTCACAGAAAGTGTATGAAACATCAAGTGACAAATGACAGAAATGTTTAGTACCATTCTAATGGTTGTGCTCATATAAAGTTTCAATGTTTAGTACATTAATTAGAAATGGCTTAAATTCAGCACTTTTGTAGCAAGATTTATCCACTGGGTCCTCCAATTAATCATCTACGTACTAACCACATCCCGAGGAGACACAAGTGATATATATCTCGACTTTTAGCAAGTCATGCCACATAGGGGCATCAATTGCTTTGGTTTTATAGTACTATAATAGAATTACCCCTAAACTTTAATTTTCAAGTTTGGTATTGTATGTTCATCGATATTTTATGTTCTACTCTCACGTAAAAGTAACATCAAGTGACGATGATGATTCTTCGTGAGTCTATTGATCTGTCAAGTATTGCGTACAAGTCGCAAAGCTTGATATCGGTGACTATATGTGCTACATGTTGGACATGTTCGACAAGTATGTTGGTGGAAGGATGAAGAGGCTGCGTGATGAAATTTGTGAGGAACGGCTAGGGGCTTAGATCTTTGTGGAGCGAAAGTGTTAGTCAACTGAACCGATTGTCTTGACTGCAAAGTGTTTGGAACTGAAATGTGGATCTTTATGTCCGTAATTTAAATATATATAAATATGTGTGCAACAATGTGGTGTTGTTTCGTAGTAAGTTAATTAGGATCCGGGAAGTGGTTGGTGAATGATGGATGTACGAACTTGAGTCTCACTTGCCGATGGATGTTAATTAGAACCTAAATGATGTGATGCTTATCTAATCCGCCATGTGTCATAGGCGCCTGCTGATTTGATTTGTGTCAAATGAAATTAATATCTTATACATGCGGTGATGGCAAATGAATGTTTAGAAATTTAATGTTTCCGTGTCCACTTACGCCTGGTATATCATAAATGATTTTTTTTTCAAGAGCACACCTAGGCGCATTTTTCATTAAGCGAAAAGAGTGTTACAAACTATGGTCGATTCGGTAACACGAGTATTACCCGGATCACCATCCCTACTTCTCTTTGGATCTTACACTAGCGATTACATTGGAACAAATTTGCGACAAGAAAGAAATAAAGAGATCAACTCAATAATAAATCTTTGAGTTCTACATTCATGCTTACAATTTTTCTGATTTGAGATCATCTTTGTATTCAAAGTTAATTCATTACAAAATGAACAAAAAAGAAAAAAAAAAAACTCAAAAATGCTACCTAGCTAGATAGGAATCGACACTTACAATTTTTAGTTGACATCAAGTTCCGCTATACCTTTGCGCTACTGAAAACTATTGGACATGAGGAACAACGAAATTGTTTTGAACATATATTCCTATAGGAGGTGAGATGATATATACAAGGCCCACCACCCTATATATCCTAAACCCTACTAGCCCGACTTCGTCAGTCTAATCCTCCCACCGCCACCGCCGTCTCTTGCTCGTCGCACGACGTTGGCGTTCGTTAGGTATGGCGCACAAGGATGTCTCGTCCAAAGGGGAGAGGGCGTCGAGGAGGGAGGAACGAGCCATCAGTTCGGTCGCGCATCGATGCCGCAAAGATATCCGGTAGGTCACTTAAACCGGGCCGCCTCGGTTAAGTGTCCCGATTGCAACCTAGGTCGTGTGATCGAAGCCAGCGTCAAGTCGATACTCCAAACAAGGGCGTAAGCTTTTTCAAGTGCCCGAGGAATGGGGTAAGTGAAGTCGTCTTTGTAATCGTGGTTTACCACCTGCATAATCTTTGTGTTAATTCACTGTTGTTGTTCGAACTGTTTGTAGAATCCCAAATTATGTGGCTAGTATAAGTTCCAAAAGGAGTACTTAGATGACTTGATTGATAAGAAGGTGGTTGTCCTCATGTCCGTGGATCTTGAGGATCGGAAGAAGGGAGAGGGAAGTGAAACCGCAAAGATGATGAGGGATGAAGGACCCTGGAGAAGAAATTGGATCATGTGTTGTGGAAAATGAATTTGGTCTTTGTTTGTGTTGGAATTGTTGTACTTAGTGTTGTAGTGAAGTACCTGATGTAATGATGTTGTGTAACAATTATCGAGCAACAGTTATGTGTTTTATAAGGATATATATAAGCCGGTTCAATCTGATAGGAGTGATGAAAAGAAAACTCTTGAAATTATGTGAATTCTATTCTTGTTCAAAGGTTCGGTATCAATCCACTTGACACCACACAAAAAAAAACAAAAAGATAATGAAGCTAAATCGTATGTGAATTCCATACATTCTTTGTTCACACCCAAACAAATTCGTATATAAAGTTATCAAACAAAAAGTCATCATCTCGTCCTTCTACCCCGGCAACAATTGGTGCAACAACTCCATCCTCAATGTACGCGTCATCTGAGTCATCTTCGTCGTCATCAAAGGGCACATGGTCTGGTTCATCAACTGCTTGGGCCTGCACCTGAGCAATAATAGAGACATCCCCGGATGTGCCTTCCTTGTCCGATCTTGTCCAATTTGTCAAAATCTCTATTTGTCCACGAGGTAAATCCATGTCTTGGGTGCTCACATCAATTGAGTCCTCCAGTTCTAGTTCAGGCATGGCAAACAAGTTCCTTGGTTTCATTGCAATAACACTTGCTCCAACCAAGTTTGTTTACCGGATCCACATAAAACACTGCTCGCTAGAATATAGGTTTTATTCGTGTGTCGCTAGAATATAGGGTTCATTCATATACCTGTGCCGTAGTAGTATTGATATCAATAACCCCAAACTTATCCTTCTTTGTATCCTTTGTTTTTGTTGGTAGTGGAAGCGGGCACATCATACCATCCACTTTGGAACAAAATAACTTCTTTTTGTCTAGGGAATTCTAGTGAGATGATTCTTTTAATCACCCCATACCACCACATGTTTTACTCGATGGTCACCCTTGACAAGCACGCCACGGTTACGTGAAACGAGGCTTTTCTCAATGTCATTTGTTCGAAATAGCCAATTATTGATCTTTGCATCTATGCATTTATGCGAGCTCGACTCTCTGTCCAATCAGCAAGTGCAAACATATCTTCATCTACTTCCCCTTTGGCATATTGTTCCCTGACCCTGCCCTCGAACCATCTTACAAATTGTTGCTCATGTCGCTTTTCAAGATTTCTTTCACCAAATTTCTCCTTCAGATCTCGCCTTGTGCTTTACTGCATAGGAAAGTATATCAATGTTAGTTTAAAATATAAAATTTAAAAATAATGATGTATATAATAATGTAACTTACTCGACCCATGGTTTAGCTTCATCACAATTATTAATCATGTAGTGCTTCATCTTATGCATCTCATCTCTTTTAAGCATATAGACAGTCTGTCCTCTCCTCTTGTAGTCCATTGGAGCAAATATGCTCAAACCAGATGGTGGCTCATTCACAGCAGTATTTTCATGACGACCGCGCACGATTCGGTTTCTTTGTCCATGTCCAAGAATCTAGAATAAAATGTAAGGCACTCCTCGAGTATGTATCCCTCGGCTATTGAGCCTTCAGGGTATGCCTTGTTCCTCACATAATTTTTGCAAGACGTAGGTACCGCTCCCACCGGGTACATCCACCTATAACACACGGGCCCTCCAAGTATAGCCTCATCAGCCAAATGAATAGGTAAATGCATCATGATATCAAAAAATGATGGTGGGAATAGCATCTCAAGTCGACAAAGAGCATCCGTGATTGAAATACTAAGTTTGACCAGGTCTGCTTCCACCAGCTCCTTGGAACATAGTGCATCGAAGAAATTACTAAGCTGGATCAATGCAACAACAACTTGTTCTGGCAAAATCCTCCGCACTATTAAGGGTAACAGTTTAGTAGAATCGGATGGTAATCATGAGATTTCAAGCCGTAAAACCTTACATGCTTTTAAGTCAACACATCTTCTTATATTGGAGGATACCCCATCGGGCATTTTCACTCCATACGTAAATTTGCACAAAACATCCTTTTCGTTCTCATCTAACTTGTACAAGGCTGGTGGCAAGGTATACTTATCTTTCTTAATCATAGGTGCTTGATCCCGTCGTATCCCTAGATCTTTGCATGTCAAGCTAGAGGCGTTCTCCCGGCCCTTACATTTACCTTCCAATTCAAGCGAGTGCCTAATATGGACTCACATATATTTTTCTCAATGTGCATGACGTCCAAATTATGCACGATGAGCAAAGAAGACCAGTATGGGAGCTCAAAAAAAATACTCTTCTTCCTCGGTTGTGCCATATGTCATCATCATCACGCTTCCTTTTTTTTTGATGTCGTCTTTCCAAATCTCACTTGTTCAAAACTTTCATCTTTGCTCAAGTACCTGCGGCACCGGCCGGTGGTACTTGGTGCCTCCTTGGTTTTCGACCATGTTGTTGAAGCTGACCGTGTTCTTGCGCCATTCATGGTCCATTGGCAAGAAACATCGAGATCCCGTGTAGCAGTGCTTTCTCCCATGTTTCAACCACAAATACTCAGTGTCTTTGTGGCAATATGGGCATGCAAACTTTCCTTTTGTGCTCCAACCGTAAAGCATGGCATATCTTTGGGAAGTCATTAATTGTCCAAAGTAGAATAGCATGTAATGGAAAGTTCTTCTTAGTTTGTGCATCCCATGTATCAACACCGTTCTTCCAAAGCTCCTTGAGCTCCAATATAAGGGGCTTCAAATATACATCAATATCGTTTCCAGGAGATTTTGGACCAGGTATCAATATTGACAATATCCGGTTAGATTGTTTCGACACAACCAAGGAGGCAAATTGTAGGGTATTAGGACAACGGCCATATGGAGTATGTCGTATTTTGCATCCCAAAGGGATTGAAGCCATCGGCAAGACCTAGTACCGATATTACGAGCTTCTTACGCAAACCAGCCATATTTGTTATCCACGTGCTTCCATGCCTTTGAGTCATTTGGGTGACGATTTTTCCATCATTTACCATTTCTTTCTTATGCCACCGCAAGTCCACTCGCGATGTCTCGCTTCGACATATACATTCTTTGTAGGCGAGGAATAAGAGGAAAGTAGCGTAGAATCTTCACTTTGGAAGCCGCTTCGATATTTAGCACCATCCTAGTCCGTGCTCTCGACATGTTTCCACCTAGACTCTTTACATATGGGACAATTATGCAGATTTTGCGTGCTCATCAAAAAATAACACACAATCATTTCGACATGCGTGTATCTTGACGTAGTCCAATCCTAGCCCTCGAACCACCTTTTGCACTTTGTCCAACGAGTCGGGGATACAATGGCCTTCGGGGAGAACCTTTGAGAACGATTAAGTATGGCCTCCAAACATGCGTTACTAATACCATACAAGCACTTTATCTAAAAAAAAGTTGCACGATAAAAGAAACCTTTGTTGCCGATTTGCATCCCGGATACAATTCCTTCTTTGCCTCCTCTAATAATTTCAAAAATATCTCTCGCCGCTTATTTGGTTTGTCATCTATGATTTTTCCATGTATGGAGCCACCGATAATGTTTCTAATCATAGTATTAGTGGCGTAGGGGTGATCACTTGGATCTTCTTCATCGTCTTCTCCAAAATAAGGTGGTGTGGCGGCTTTCGTTGTCACCAACATCAGCATCATCGATAGGTTGTGCATGATCTTCGTGGTTACGTTATACCGGTACTACCCTCGATCGGTGATGAAGAAGTTTGGCCTTCTTCGAACTCATTGATGAAACAATCGGCAAACCCACTTTTTACTAAGTGAAGTTGAATCAAACCTTTGTCATTATATCTTGTATTGCATTGACATGTACCACATGGGCACACAAGAGACAATCCAATAGGTCTAGATGATGATGAGGTATACTTATCAATCCAAGTTCTAAAATTATCCTTCCACTCTTCTGATTGTCGAGGCAAGCGCATCCAACTCCTATCTTCGTGTGATGCAGACATTGATCTCGCTAGCCCAAGAACATAATGAGCAAATAATCATGATCTATACCTAGCGTATGCCCATATATATATATATGTAGGGGGATATCGATATAGCTACGTTACCTTTGCCGTGAGAGGGGGCGCCGCCAACGGTGCGAGGGGCGGGATGCGCGCCAAGGGTGGATCGGCGGAATGCGGGACGTCGGCGATCGACCGGGATGCGTAACGTAGAGTCCCCGAGTATTCCAAGCGCCTACTAGGATCGTTTAGTGGGCTTTTTTCGTTAATTGGGCGGTGGCCAGCTACTAAACAGCGTGGCGATAGACAAACATAAGTGCAACCAAGTAAAAGTTCATTGCAATAGGTGTGTATAAGTTGCAACGCCAAATGGATAGTATTACAACCATACCAAATGGTGGCAATACATACATGTTATTGCATCTTGTGGCAACAAAGGATGCAATAGCCACCTATCTATTGCCACGAGGTGCAAAAAAATATTGCAACCCAAATAAGTGGTTGTGATACTGCCATTCATAAGCAACCAACGCTAGTATGGATGCCATAGTTCATTTTTATTGCAACACACGACATGCTAATGCAACATAAAATTGTTGTTGCAATACTTTCCACCAATTGCCACAGAAATCCTTAAAATGGGTGCAACAGCGCCATCATTTTGCCTGGGATAGTACTCCCCTATTGCACCTAAATGAGTGGTGTTGTCTAAGTGTCTAGTTGCAATTGATCAGAAACTACGTAGTGTACGTTACTTGTCACTACTCTAGCGTTGGCCAGGAGATCCCGTCTTCATCAGGGTCCTCTACTAGAGTATTTACCACAGGGGCAAACAACGATCCCGTAATTCTCAATAAAATAAATGATAGCGTGAAACTTAAGAATGATACTGAAAGTAAGACACGAATAACTTTCACCAAGCCGTAAAGTTACCCGCAGAGGTACAAGGTAGGGAGGCGGGAGCCGACAGATCCGGCACTCCGATAGTCGAAAGACCGCGGGGTCGCTACTCCTCTCTTCCTCTCTACCTTGCACTCTCTCTCACTCCCTCTGAGTGTCTTGGCACTCTCCAAACCACCCTGAATGTGAGACTATGAAGTGTGTTGAGTGATGATCTATGGAGGGGGGTGACCCTCCTTTTATACACAAATGAAAAGTGGTTTTGGCGTGAAAGGGTCTCTAGCCTAGTGGTTAGAGCGCCTGAGTAGCACCCAGCAGACCTGGGTTCGACTCCCCGAGGGAGCGAATTTAAACAGGTTTGCATTATTAAAAAATTAAAAAAATAGGCCAGGGTTTCCCTTGCTGACTTTGGTCAAAAAAGTGGTTTTGGCGGGAACGTTTGGCGCAAAAACGGTGAAAACACCTCCATGCACCGCCTCTACTCCTCCGGCTTCGGGACGAGACCAAGGCGCGGCGGGATCGGGCACCAGTCGCGACGGGCGCCGCGCGCGGGTGGTCGGCCCGTGTTTAACCGCTGGTGTGCCGTGCCTTCGCCTGTGTGGGCTGGTGGCCTGCTCTACGTTGCTCCTCAGGAGGTGCTTCGATGCGATTTGGTCGGTTTCGGTGCGCCACGTTCCCCTTGGCCAAAGCGTATTTTTCCGAGTTGCGTATTGCTCTTTATTTTGGCGTACTCTCTTTGTTTCCGTGTTTGTTCCTGCAAAACAAATATTCTCGAATACAAGTGGAACTAGGTGAGTAGTAAATGTTTAGTTAGTTTAA
>JADLZK010003676.1:0-14615 GCA_015847255.1 Hyparrhenia diplandra
ATCCTTTTCAACCTCAACTTTGTATAAGATAAAACGGATGTCTTATCAAGGCGGGTTTAAATAGCTGCGTCCATACGAATTATAAGAGCGCTAAAATCATGTCACAACCCGTTTTCCAGTCAACGCGAGGATGATGGCATGACGTGGCGAGAATCGAGGGAGTTGCTGCGAAGATGACGGCGTGACGGGCGGCGCGTGCGGCGGGCGGCAGCGCCCGGCGCCCGGCATGGCGGCGGTGCGGCGGGGCGGCGGTGCAGGGCGGCGGCGGCGTCCGGGGAGGGATCGGCGGCGGCGGCGCAAGGCGCTAGAGAGCAAGGTAAAAACCTAATTATTTTCATCTTGATTGTCTCACGATAGTTGCCCCCATATTTATATGAGGGGTTTACAATTGCTAACGGGTCAGGCCCATTAGTCTTTTTGACTATCTTTAATTTAATCTAATAATTATAATAATAAAGGTAAATAATAATTAAATATTCAGCCACTCCATTTATCTCGGGCGACTACCGACCGAACCGACATCTCTCCCCCTTTGGAGATTCAGCTCGTCCTCGAGCCGGAAGTCCGGATAGATTTTGTTGAATAATTCAGCATCTTCCCATGAAACATCTCGTAGCAGGTTTGTTCTTCCATTTGATAAGCACTTGAAGGCGACCGGGCGGACTCTTGTTTTGAGCATTAATTCAGGTTCGGGGACCGGTGTGCCATCGTGAATCGAGGTAATTCCGGAATATCCGTAGGTATCTCCCCACGGTGTGGTTTGAGCATCTCGACATGAAAGACATTGTGTATACGGGTTCAGGCGGTAGATTCAATGCATATGTTCTTGGGTGTAATGATCTTTAGCGATCTTTGAAGGGTCCAAAATATTTAGGAGAGAGCTTGCCTTTATGTAAATCGATATTATTGCCACAGCGGGATAAAATTTTGAGCCAAACATAATCACCCACTTTAAATTCTACGTCTATATGTTTAGCATCAAAATATTTGCGGTAATAATCCCGAGACAACCGCAAACGAACCTTTGTCCGATTGAGAAAAATATCCCTGAGTTAGTAAATCATCCACGGTGGTAATGTTGTCTCACCGGATGATAACCACGAATAGTAGGGGGATCACGCCCATACACAAGTTTGAACGGCGCGTTGTTTTGGTCGATGCATGATATGAAGTATTATAGCAATATTCAGCCCAAGGTAACCATCTTACTCAATCCTTTGGTTTGTCACCGGTCAAAGCGGTCTTGCAGATACATCGTAATAATTTTATTGGCGACCTCAGCGGCCATCCGCTTGAGGATGATAAGCCGATGTTGGTGACAAAATAATGTTGGATAGACGGAAAATTTCTTGCCGGAATTGACTCATGAAGATAACATCCCTTTCACTAACCACTCGATCTTGGCAAGCCATGTAGTCTAACAATCTCGAGAAAAATTTCGAGCTCTTTGAAGTTGTTGTATACGGATGAGAAAGGGGTATAAAGTGAGCATACTTGGATAGACAATCAACCCTTTGTTAAGATTACCGATTTAGATCCAACTTTCGAAAGAGCATCAATGAAATCCATTGAGATATATCCTCCCGGATCTGCTCTGGAATTGGTAAAGGCCGAAGAAGCCCACGGTGGATGGAGGTGTTCAGTTTTGTTGCGTTGGCAAACCAAACAATCATTCACAAAATCGTGACAATGCGTTTATCATGTTTGACAAAGAAGGTCCGACGGAATCGATGCAATGTTTTCGTATACCCTCATGTCTTTGAATCATGAATTGCATGGAGAATAGTCGAGAAGATGTTTGGACGATTTGGAAAGCCATACCTTTTTGTTGAACAAGATCAATTCATTGCGAACTTCCCATACGAGAGTCCTTACCGTTGATTATAGAATCAATAAGGGCTATCACTTCATCATTGAATGCAATTTCCTCCCGTAGGTGATCAAATAACCCCAATTGAATTTCCGAAATAGCCATGAGGGAAGATTCATCTATGTTCTGACGAGATAATGCGTCAGCCACCACATTTGATTTACCCGGCTTGTACTCCACAGTAAAATCATAGCCAAGTAATTTGCTAACCCATTGATGCTGCGAAACTGTGGACAAGCGTTGATCTAAAATGTACTTAAGACCGTGAATGATCGACCTTATAATAAATGGGCGCCCCAAAGATATGGTCGCCAATGCTTGCTTCTTTGTTACAAGTCCTATGAGTTCTCTTTCATAGGCAGCTAACTTTTTGTACTTATCAAACATACGTTTGCTAAAGTAAGCAATTGGACCATTACCCTGATGTAAAACAGCACCCATACCTGTACCAGACGCATCACATTCCACCACAAATGATTTATTAAAGTCTAGAAGTTGGAGAACCGGTCTTTGGTGATAAAGTCCTCTTAAGGTGCTCAAAAGCATTTGTTGCCAAGGGTGTCCAAAGAATGAGTCCTTCTTAAGAAGATCGGTCAAGGGACGTGAAATTGTACCATAATCCATTATAAACTTTACGTAGTAACCGGCCGAGTCCTTAAAGCCTCGCAATTCACGGAGAGTTGTGGGGAGCGGCCAAGCGGTGGCGGCCTCAATTTTCTCGGGTCAACGACCACTCCAAGCATCCGATATAATATGTCCCAAATAACCCAATTGTGATTGACCAAAGAGGCATTTAGATTTCTTTAAGAAGATATTATGAGATGCTAGTACCTTGAAAACCTCTTCCACATGGTGGAGATGCTCAGACCAGGATTTGCTAAATATCAGGATATCATCAAAGAAAACCAGCACAAACTTTCGCGTAAACGGTTCCAATATATCATTCATCAAAGCTTGAAAAGTTAAAGGCGCATTGCATAATCCAAATGGCATGACCAAAAACTCAAAGTGCCCATGATGTGTCCCGAAAGTTTGTCTTTTCGATGTCCGGTGGATGCATGCGTACTGGTGATAGCTGGCGAAGATCTAATTTGGTGAAGAATTTTGCACCTTCTAGTTCATCCAGTAATTCAGCAATAACCGGTATTGGAAATTTGTCTTTCAAGATATTACTATTGAGCTCCCGATAATCAACACAAAAACGCCAAGTCCGATCATGTTTTTGACAAGAAGGACCGGTGATGAGAATGGCGAAGTGTCTTTATCAGGATGATACCTTGATGAAGCATAATGCGCACATTGTCGTTTCTGATTCATTTTTTTATATCCGAAGGTAACGATAGGGGCTTAACGATCGGCCGAGTGGGATCTTTAAGATGAATTCTATGATCATAACGTCGTTGAGGTGGGAGCCCCGAAGGCTCTCGAAAAAGTTGTTGGAATTTGCATAACCGAGAGGATCCATCTAACACGTCGGGAGAAAGTATATGAATACCGGTTGAGAATCTGTTTCTTTAGAGAGGTCGTGCCATATGATCGGTCGTCCTTTCCGCTTTAACTTCATAATAAGTTTATTAAAATTCCGGACAATATTTCCCTAAGAACTCGCCCAGTCCACACCCAAAACATCATAGCCTCCTAATTTGATCTTTGAAGAAATGCTTTGAAGCTTTTTCGGTAGCAATAGAAAATTCAATATTATCATACCTTCCCACATTTGTGATGTGTTGTCCATTGGCGGCAAAGCAACTTTGAGCGGACGGTGTAAAGAAGAACTTTGGAGGCCCGGTTTCATAGCCAAATCGGAATCCAGAAAATTGTGTGTTGAACCGAGAATCCAAAAGAGCCAATAAATTGGTGCCATTTATATTGATAATTAATTGCATGGTAGGACAAGTGGATATGCCGGTTAAACCATGAACCGATATTTGAATATCTGAATATCCTCTTGTGCGTACCTTTGACTACGCCGACGGGAAGCTGTATAGAGACGTCTAGCAAGTGCTATGACCGTCTCAATATCGTGGTTGATGTAGTTGGATGTCGACCGAATCGAGGTGCTAACCCAAAGAATATAAAGCATAGCCTTTATTTGTTTTGGGGAGAGGTGTTGTACCTTGTTCGGCGTTCTTTGTGAACGTATTAGTGTACTGTCCAAATCTCCCGCCCGGGCGTGATCTTTGTCCGGATCACCAAGATGATTGTGTAGTGGAGTTCCAAAGCGTCCGGTAATAGCTCGTAGAAAATTCTGTCCAAGTTGGTTGACCAACTTCGTTTTCCCAACGAATAAACCAAGATAATGCGTTCCCTTGGAGATGGAACGGCGAGGTACATCCGACCAGTATTAATAATTCCTTGAGCGAAAAAAATTTATCGCGACTTGTACGGTAATGAGAAGGGTCACCCTTTCCATCATACTCCGGGAAAAATAATTTAATATTATTGCCGGTATGCGTCTGGGAATTTCGGCAAGAATTTATGTGGAAATTCGAGTAATTTCTTGGGGAATTTCGTATCAAATTCGAGATGAAAATTCGGACTGTCCCCTGGGTGTAGGATTGAGGAATCGGAGGTGCGGCGGATGGAGGGCTCATCCGTGTCTCACAGACCGAAGAGAGCGCTTGGAGGGCGGGATGTACTTAGTCGATGATGGGGCTAAATTAGCCTCCATGGCTTTGGCCTCCATGGTCTGCGATGTATTCGTCGATGATCCCGTTGACCTTCGCCCGTGATGGATTGTCCGTGGTACGTGCCATTGGATCGTCGGTCTCCGGATACCAATCTGTCACAACCCGTTTTTCCAACGCGAGGAGGAAGAACGAGAAGCGTGATGTGGCGAGAATCGAGGAGTTGCCGCGAAGATGATGGCGTGATGGACGGGCGTGGATTCGGGCGGCGCGTGCATGGCAAGGGCAAAGCGCCGACGCCCTTGGCGCGGCGGCGGGCGGCAAAGGCCGGTTGGGCGGCAGCGGCGGCGGCGTCCGGGGGAGGGATCGGCGGCGGCGCAGCAAGGAGCTAGAGAGCAAGGTAAAAACCTAATTATTTTCTTCTTGATTGTCTCACGATAGTTGCCCCCATATTTATATGAGGGGTTTACATTGCTAACGGGCGCCCATTAGTCTTTTTTCGACTATCTTTAATTTAATCTAATAATTATAATAATAAAGGTAAATAATAATTAAATATTCAGCCACTCCGCTTATCTCGGGCGACTCGCTGACTGAATCTGACAGATCATAAGTACTCCGATCACCCCTCCATTCTATTGGTTTTTCGATCGAAGCACGTTTTTAATTAAGCAGAAAGAAACTTTTTAATATAGAAAACGGGGGACGGCAACCTGCGTTAATGAAGCCCACCCGACGACAACTCACACGCTTGAGATTACACAAAAACAAGTGCAACTAAAGAACAGGAACACCAGAAACTACACCTCGTCCTCAAGTCCTGTCAGATCCAGGTCTAAGGACGTTACGTCGAAACGTCCGTCCAAAAGAATCTTTCGTTCAGACCAAGTCAACGTATTACGGAAGGCGGTCTTGACTTCGTTAGCAACCACCAAGTCAGCAACATCCTCCTCGACCTCAATGCCGAGCTTCCTCAATAGCACGATTTGGCTATCTGGTGATGTTCGCCGCCCGCGGCATGGCAGCAATGCTCGCTACGCCGCAGTGAGTCGACGGGCACTGGCATCCTGGAGCGGCGGCGGCGGCCTCTCGAGGAGAGGTCTCTCCAACGGTAGGCAGATCAACGCCTCTAACTCCTCCTGTACCGTTGCAGCGGAGGCCACAACACCGACAAACATTGACATCTGGGTTTCCATCGGTTGCCGATACAACGGGAGAAGTCACAGGTGCAGCCAGCTGAACCTCCTACACCTCGTGGACCTTAGCAGCGGAAACATTCGCATCGGTAGCGGAAGCATCTGCCTCTACAGCGGACGCCTCGGCATCCGAGACTATCGACACAACATGGGCAGCAAGCTTGGGAGAAGTCCGAGCTGCGGCCTCCTCAACCTTTCGTAAATACACTATGTCAAGAAGCATAGTAAAATCAATCTTTCAAAATGGTTAAAACATCTTATAAGTTAGTCCCTCCATTCATTTATTAATGAAATCTTTTGCACTTAGACTATTGTTTATTACTCCATTCCAAATTGAAAGTCACGGTAAGAATCTTAAAAAGTTAAAGCATCTCAAGTTTAACCAAATTTATATGATAAGATAATTACATTTAGCATGACAACTAAGTACCATTGTATTACAAAAACATAACCTACCAACTCTATAGGATCCAGGCACATCTTTAACCAAAATCACACTGACATACTAACCTACCAACTCTATAAGGGATTCAAATTTGTCCGAAGTCAAACTATGCAAAGTTTGACCAAATTTATATGACAAAATAACTACATCATAAATGTGAATTAAAAAACATATTTCATAATTAACAAATTAGAAATGCTAATTTTATGTTGTAATTATTATTCTTCTTTCTATAATTTTGGTCAATGTTAATAGTTACGATATATTTTAGAGGGAGATCCGACAAAGAAGACACATACGACATTTTGGTCAATGTCTTAACAATTATATATGAGTTGAGACAAACTTAAACCCAATGTATTTTAGATGGAGTATGCTATCAGGTGCTACAGCAACCTTTCGGTAATGGCAATGTTTTGGTACTTTTGACCCAATAAAGAATGGCATGACTTGCACTAAATCCATATATAAGGAGGGAAAATATTGGAATGGCAATGTTCTGGTACTTCTTTGTTCCATGTTACTATTGTACAGGTGGTTAATCACAATAGAAGAGGAAAAACATGGAGAATGGGGCCTCTTTCTCTATTATTGAACTCTTGAAAGGTGCTAATGACCTTACAAGGGAAAAGGATTAATGCAGAAAATGACCCGTAGACTTTAGAATCAATTAAAACAAGCAGTGTATATCTTGTCGTGTGATCGAGACACTCTTTGGAATGGGTCAGGAGTGTAACATTATCGAGTTGTATATGTCATTGTGTCAAAAAAAAAAAAAACTAAAGCGGTTTTCTTTCCAGAGGTGTAATTCAGCACAGTCAAGGTGGCATACGGGCTGAAGGCCGTGCGGGTTGTGTTTTCAGCCCAACTGATTTTGTTTTTGAGGAAATTCAGCCCAAACTGATGGTCGTCCAGTCCAAAGCAAGCAAGCCGGCCAGTAATGCGTGAAGGCCCAAAGTATCAAGGGCCCAGTCATTAAAGTGGCCTAGGGTATCCAAAAGTTTCGTTGCTTCCGTTCGTGTGAACTTTAAACGGAAAGGCTACGACTACGAGAGCCTATCACAACTTGAGAGTTCGTGCGGCTGTGCCTGCATGCTCCGTACGCTTACTTGTCATAGCCAAGTTGGCAACCAAGTTACCAAGTGCCACTCCTTTTTGCTCAGCGCTGACAGCCTAACATGAACAATTGGAAATATCGGTCGCTCCACACCTTTCACTTTCAATCAAGGACGACTGGGGTCTTGCTCAACAAGAAAAAAGGACGACTGGGGTGGAGCAAGGACGATATGGCACATTCTTCCCCCATTGACCTTACCCAAGCGAGGCTTCTATAGGTTTCCCTGGATGAAGACAGTCAATGACACGTAGAATATGCTTACTTGTTACTTTTGCTGTAGTTTATATACTCCCTGTTTGCTTCCTAATCATAGCTTGACTGCCGAGGGCACATCATGTTCGGCAATCAGTGGTTTAATTCACGCGGTATCATGACCACCGCGTGATTTTTACCTATTTTAATTGAAATTTATTAAGAAATTTATGAAACTAGTTTTTCAAGAACTAAGAAACCTTTTGCTCACATCAAAGAGCTTGATGACATGACTCTATAAACTATGTCACTGAAGAGATGAATCGTATCGATTAGATGATGTTTAAAAAATGGTCGAGATGAATCACATTCTTCCACCATTGACCTTACCCACAGATACCGTGGGGGTGCTAAGAAGCTAAGGTTCGAAGAAGGTAAAAATAGTAGATTTGATTTGCTGTGTGTGTGATCGATGGGTAAAAAATAGTAGATTCGGGATTGATTGCAATGGTTTGCTGTACCCCTTCTATATTCAACAAGGTGAAATACAAGCGGAATTCTAAACGAAACCCCAAGTTCACCGTGAAGTGTCTGTCTGTTTCTGCCATAGAAAACCATAATTCAACTCTTTTTTTGGTCACCACTATGCCCCCCCCCCCTCCTCAATTTGAGATGAAATTGTGTCTCTAAAATCATATCACGACAAAAACAAAGGGTGATGCTACAATGGAATGCATCGGCTATATTTTTGGGCCAAAGGACAATATTTATATAGCTGTAATTGTATGCATTACGTAAAGAATTCAAAGGCGACAGCGTTACTTCATTCGTCCCAAAAGAATGTATATGTAACTCTCGCTTTCCAAGAGTCAAACAATACTAAATTTGTTATAAAAAACAATACTAAATTTGACAAAATATATAAAATTATGCTAATATTTAGACAAAGTATGATATATATATCTAAGTAAATAAAATTTGAAAATATAAAACATAAATAAATAATATATCTTTTTCTATGTATAGATCTAGTCAAATCAAACTGATTTGTATTAGTTTTTGAAATGGAGGGAGTAGCTATCAGCTATCTTTACGTTCTAAAGTCCTTGCCACAAGCTCTCGATGGTACTTGAGTATCTTCACCTGTGCCCATGTTTCGAGCAAGTCTGTGTTAGGGACAAGCAAGGGGATCGAACGGGAGAAGTGGGGAAAAGCTAGAGGATAAGAGCAGAGGCTTGGAGAATAAGCAAAGTCGAGTTCAGACGAATCTTAACGAGTTCAAATCATCTGTTACAATAATCGATACCCCCTCTCCGGGAAACTCTCCACTGTTATACGAATGACGGGGAACACCTCCCTAGCACGCCTCGCAGCGTAAGCCGATCACATAGCCCATTCATCTTTGTTGTATCTTGTGTTAGCTTTCCGGGCGAGGCCCAGCCCGAGGCCCAAGAATGTTGCTTCCAGCCAGACGAGTGGCGACATTCTCCCCCTCTTGAGAAACCGCTTGACCCCAAGCGGTTGCCTTCGGAAATTCCTGGCGAAGAGCTTTAGAGTCTTCCCACGTAGCCGCTCCATCGGAAGATTGTTCCACTTAACGAAAACTTGTTCGACAGCTCGACCATCACGGTTCCGTAACGCCCATTTTGCAAGATAGCTTCGTGTGCAAGATGATAGGCAAAGTCAGTAGGAAGCATGGGTATCACCTGATGAGAGGAGCCGACTGCCTTCTTAAGCTGAGAAACATGGAATACATGATGAATAGAGGAGTGAGCTGGTAACTCCAACTTGTAAGCCACAGTGGCGATCTTTTCCACCACACGATATGGCCCAAAGAAGCGAAACACCAGTTTCTGGTGCGACCGGGGAGCAAGGGAAGTCTATACATATGGTTGCAACTTGAGAAATACCAAGTCACCTGCAGCGAAGTGGCGTTCAGACCTGTGCATATCTGCATATTTCTTCATACGTTGCTTAGCTCTATTCAAGTGATGTTGAAGCAATTCATCCATCCACTGCCGGCCAAAGGACCATTGAACAACAGCCTCATGAGTAGCGCATCAGGATTAACTTTCAGCATCCGAGGGGTGTAGCCATACAAAGCTTCAAACGGAGTACGGCCAATGGCAGAGTGCTCACAGGTGTTATACCAGTACTCAGCAGAGGTGAGCCATTCACTCCACTTCTTAGGACAAGCGTGCACAAAGCAACGGAGATAAGTCTCCAAACATTGATTAAGCCTCTCGGTTTGCCCATCCGACTGAGGGTGATAAGCAGTACTATGGCACAATGTAACATCAGCCATCTTAAAGATTTGATCCCAAACTTGGCCAGTAAACACACTGCCTCTATCAGAAACCAGCATCTGTGGAAGTCCATGTAAACGATATACTGTGTGGAAAAAGGCCTCTGCTACTGAAATAGCACTGAATGGATGCTGAAGAGCTATGAAGTGACCATATTTAGTGAGCAGGTCAATCACCACCAAAATACAGTTGTAGGAACTAGAAATAGGCAAGCCCTCAATAAAATCCATAGAAACCACCTGCCAGGCAGACTCAGGAACCGGCAAGGGTTGCAACAATCCAGGAAGTTTAGCCCGATCATGCTTAGACTGCTGACAAATAACACATGCTTTGACAAAGGCCACCACAGATGATTTCAAATGTTTCCAAGCAAAGCAGTGTTTCAGACGACTAATAGTCACAGGAGCACCAGAATGACCCCCCCAGGCTGAAGCATGGAACTGCTGAATCAGTTTGGACTGTAGTTCAGGATCATCACCAATCCAAATACGGTTCTGATAACGCAGGACACCATTCTGCAAGGAAAAACGAGGCACAGCCAAGGGATCAAGAGATAACTTGGAAAGCATAGCTTGGGCCGCTGGATCATTGAGATAGCTGTTCAATACTGAAGTCATCCATAATGGAACCATGTGAGAGATGGCCAGACAAGTAGCATCAGGAGCGGGGTGTCGGGACAAGGCATCTGCAGCTCGATTATCAGTGCCTGCTCGGTACACAATACGATACTGAAGACCAAGAAGCTTGGTGAATACACGATGTTGCCAGTGAGTATGAAGACGCTGATCCGACAACTGCGTAAGACTGCGTTGGTCTGTCAATATCACAAACTCTCTAAAATGCAAATAAGCTCTCCATGTCTGAACAGCTAGGAGAATAGCCATATATTCTTTCTCGTATGTAGACAAGCCTCGAGATTTGGGCCCCAACGATTTGCTTAAAAAGGAAATAGGATGACCCTCCTGCATAAGAACAGCTCCAATTCCATGTTCAGAGGCATCAGTTTCAATGACAAACTGTTTGTCAAAATTAGGAAGAGCCAAAACTGGCGACTGACAGAGTGTAGTTTTAAGAGCCTGAAATGCTCTAGTATGGTCTTGAGTCCAGACAAACACATTGTGTTTCTTCAACAGCAAGGTCAGTGGCTTAGAAATAATGCCAAAGTTCCTGACAAAACGGCGGTAGTACCCTGCCAAACCCAAGAATGATCTCAACTCCTTGACAGATGTAGGAGCCGGCCAATTAGCTATAGCAGTGATCTTGGCAGGGTCAGTACTGACACCATCTCCACTAACCACATGTCCCAAGTAAGAAATGGATGTCTGAGCAAATTTGCATTTGGACAACTTCAAGTACCACTGATCCTTGGCCAACAACCGAAAACACTGCGATATCTTTGAATGTGGTCTTCCGGTGTCTTATCAGAAATAATGATGTCATCAAAGAAGACCAATGCAAACTGTCTAAGGCAAGACCAGAGTGTAGAATTCATAGCACCCTGAAAGGTTCCAGGAGCTCCAGTAAGACCAAATAATATGACATTAAACTGAAACTGCCCAAAGTGAGTTTGAAAAGCTGTCTTGAATTCCTCTCCTTCCTTCATCCTGATCTGGTGGAAACCAGCCTGGAGATCAAGTGTAGTGAAATAAGAAGCACCAACCAATTCTTCTAGCAACTCTTCAATAATTGGAACAGGGTACTTAGTCTTGGCAGTGATGGCTTTCAATTGCCTATAGTCAACACAGAAATGCCAGGAACCATCCTTTTTCTTCACCAATAACACTGGAGAGGCAAAGGCACTAGAGCTAGGCTGTATAATGCCTTGAGTTAACATGTCCTTGACTTGTTTTTCAATCTCATTCTTCAACACAGGAGCATATCTGTATGGCCTGGCAAACACAGGACTAGCACCTTCCACTAGTGGAATAGAGTGATCACAAGACCTTGGTGGAGGCAAGCCTGATGGAGCTTCAAACAAATGTTGAAACTCAGACAACAATTCCGCGACTTCTTTGGATTAGTATCTTCGACGGAAAATGAACCACTACCACACTCAGTAGATTGGAGCATGGACAGCTGCAACACAGAGCCAACAGGTAAGGAAGCCAATTCACCAAACAACACCACTGAATGGCCCTGGTAAGGTATAGAAATCCACTGAGCAGACCAATCAACTTGCATGGGACTAAAACTGCTTAACCAATCAAGACCCAATATCATATCATATGCAGACAAGGGCAGCAATTTAAGGTCAGAAGTGAAAGTGCAACCTTGAACAGACCAAGATGCATCAGGAATATGTGAATCATAGCATAAAACAGCACCATTAGCAATCTAGACTTGCACAGCTGGTGCAAAGGGCTGAATGCCAGATAAAACTGGAGCCAATGCATTGCTCAGAAAGGTATGGGAACTGCCTGAATCAACTAGAATAGACAACTGCTGACCTTGAATAGAACCTGACAAGCAGAATGTCTTAGGAGCTTGGGTACCAGCACTAGCAGCAACAGAGAGGTGCATCATAACTTGACCATCTTGCACCACATCTTGCTCAGGCATAGGATATGTTTCTTCTTCTTCAGGTAATATGTCCCAAACTTCTTGCATGAGTCTGAGCTGCACCATTTCTGAACAATGATGTTCTCTGCTCCATTTAGCACCACATTTGAAACACAGGCCTTGTGCTCTGCGAGCTGCTCGAATGGATTGCAGCTTATCTTCCACGCCGGACCACTGGGGCTTCTTAGCTTCAATAGCTGGGGGCCGAGAAGGCTGAGGCAGTGGCAACCTAGAGAATCCAGAAGGCTTCAGATAAGATGTACCCTCTTGACGCTTGTATGGCTTTTTGAGCAACCCCAAGGCCTCCTCCTGTAATTCAGCAAGTACACAAGCAGTATCGAGAGTAGAAGGCTTTTGCACGAGTAGAACTGCTTTAATTTCATCACGCAAGCCATCAATATAGCGCTGAACATAATACAGAGGATCTGGGTGTTTGGAGTATTGTTTAAGTTCATCTACTAACTCAACGAATTTGGTGGAGTACTCATTGGCTAAACCTGTTTGTTTGATCTGAAACATCTGTCTAAGCAGCAACTCATGCTCATCTCGAGCAAAACGAGTAAGCAATTGGACACAGAATTCATCCCACCCCATGGTTTCTAAATCATCTTCAACTGACGACAACCAACGCTTAGCAGGTCCAGCAAAATGCATTGTGGCCGCGGACACCCACAACTCTGGCTCGACACGATACAGACAAAAATAATGGACAGCCTGCTTAATCCAGAGCTTTGGATGATCCCCCTCGAAACGTGGGAAATCGAACTTAGGCAATTTGCTAGTACTATCACCACGGGCACCTCCTTGGTACCCAGTCTCGAAATTGTGGGGAGGCTTAGGTGGTGGTGGACGAGGAGCAAAATTGCGCAATGGAGGTGGAGATTGGGGGTAGTGGTGCGACATACCCTGATGATTTGGTGGCGTCAGGGTGGTGACCACCCCGAAACCACCCATATCGACGCGGTGCCCGTTGGGGTTGTTGGATCACGATCCCCGCGGATGGGCGCGAGGGCGGTCCCAGTACCGCCAAACGCCGATGGCATCGTCGTGAGCGGCGGCGGTACCGTCTTCTTCAACGGCGGCCGGTGAGCCCATGCGGCCGGAGAGGACGGAGCGGACTTGATCTTCAGCGTGCCGTGAAGGATGTCGTCGTGGATGAACGCCCGCGGGGAAGCAGGTGCCGACGGGGACTTGGGAAGCACCCCAGATGGGGCCTTCGCGTGAACGCCTGTCGAAGTAGTGGGGCCATCAACCATGGATCTCTCCATGAACTTGCTGATTTTGCCCCCTCTTCAGTCGGGGTGAGGTGGTTAACCTCACCACGGAGGTCGTCGATGTCGGTGTCGACTTTGGGGACGCCATCCGTCGAACGCCTTGGACGCACGCCCAAAGACGCCCAGTGTCCGGACGCGGCAAAGACGGGTGTTGTCGTCGAGCCTACGCTTCGCCGATGTCGAAAACGGCGTTCCACGCCGTCGAAGCGGCCGCCGAGCGCCCGGATCTCGTCGAGAAGCATCTTCTGATTAGGATCCATGACACCAAATGATTTCGACGGGCGAAAGTGAAATGCTCGTGGGAGGCGGCGGTAGAGGATGCCGGTTCGAGGATTCGCACCACAAGTTGCGACTCGGGATAGGAATTACGGACAACCCGATCCAAGCGGTGAAACACCGCTCAAATCGGTCGAACCCCGACCAAATCCGTTGGAATCCAAAGAACCGATGGGATAGAGGAATCAACGAATCAAGGACCGAGAATCGCCGGCAAATCCGATACCAAATGTTAGGGACAAGCAAGGGGATCGAACGGGAGAAGTGGGGAAAAGCTAGAGGATAAGAGCAGAGGCTTGGAGAATAAGCAAAAGTCGAAGTTCAGGGGCGAATCTTAACGAAGTTCAAATCATCTGTTACAATAATCGATACCCCCTCTCCGGGAAACTCTCCACTCTTATACGAATGACAGGGAACACCTCCCTAGCACGCTCGCAGGCGTAAGCCGATCACATAGCCCATTCATCTTTGTTGTATCTTGTGTTAGCTTTCCTGGGCCGAGGCCCAGCCCGAGGCCCAGTGTTGCTTCCAGCAGACGAGCTGCTGACAGTCTGTGCCTACTGCCTACCATACACAATCAAAGCTCATGACAACGAACCAGGAAAAGGCCACATGCCCATGTATAAAAGTATAGCCACAAAATCTAGTGGAATCGTAGAAAACCCTGCCTGTCGCACAGGAATCTCCTGTTTGATTCGCCCGCTCGTGGCCGGGGCAGCAGATGTGATGTGATCCCTCCGCAATCTTGAGGAG
>JADLZK010003677.1:0-13750 GCA_015847255.1 Hyparrhenia diplandra
GCGCTTTTGCCTTGACGTGTCCAGGAGGAGGAAAGCGGTTGCATCGCGGTGCTTTTCGGGATGCACCAAGAATTCCATCAAAACTCCTCGGAGAGACAAGGTTGCATGCTATGAAGATATGGTTCCGCCAAAAGAATGCTTGGTTGCATGTGAGGGGAATCAAATTGGCACCAAGACATGTGCACTTGCATGGCTAGGAAGGCTTGCATGAAGGTATTTTTGGGATGGCGCAAGGAGGAGGCGGTTGCATGCCTAGGAGTTTGAATTTCAAGATAGAAACAAGCATAGCCCTCCATTCTCCCTCTCTCTTCCCTATATAAAAGAGGCCATTGCCTCCCTTGCTAACTCACCAATTCACACTTGATCATTCACTTGATCATTCAATAAAGGATCACATTCTCCATCACACACTTCACCATGTGATTCATCCCACTCACCCCACATTCCGCCGGGAATTACACTCCGCGTCTCACACATAGGGTGGTTTTAGAGAGTGCCAAGACACTCAGTGGGAGTGAGAGTGCAAAGGTAGAGGGAAGGAGTAGCGACTGATCTTTTCGGTACGGCCGGTCGCAGGATGGTCGTCGCCTCCCTTGTACCTCACGGGTAGCACTGCGACTGGTGAGGATTGTTAGGTGTCTTACTTTTAGTATCATTCTTAAGTTCCATGCTATCATTTTATTATATAAATTATGGGATCGTTGTTTGCCCCGTAGTAAAATGCTCTAGTAGAGGGCCACGATAAAAGATGGGATCCCGATCAATGCTTTAGAGTAGTGACAAGTAACATAGGCGTGGTGTCTAAGTTATGAATCACCCTAGCGTTTGCTCCGCCAATCCGCGGTAGTGAGGTAGGGATGAGTGGTGACAGCCCTATTAAGCCCATTGTACTCCCTCCGCGTCCGGTTCTGCCGTAGTAGACGCAGAAGCCCGGCATAAACTGGCGGACCAAGTGCACTCGGATGCTGAGTAATACTCGATTAATAGACAAAGTAGCGACTTAGCCTAAGTGCTGAAGAACACATAAGCTCCCTAGGATCACCTCTATGCTTGACCCTTGATATCTAGAAGCAGAGACTTAGCGCGTTCCTGTGGAAATTACGATACGGAATACTTCTAGGTGAAGTGCCACAAGCGGTACTTTTAGATGCGCTTACTTGGACTTCTTTGCTTTAAGCTAAAAATACCAACACTGTTAAGCTTGTGCTTGCTTCCATCTTGTTTAGAAGCTTATTCTCTCTCATGTACAGAATACTATATATTAAACACAGCGAGCAGGGCTTGAGAAGTACGAGATCGCGGAAAAACAAAAAAGGTAGTTCGAGAATGAGTGGAATCTAACAAAGCGTAGTTCGTGCTTGATAGGCACAAACAAGATTGATGGAGTAGATATCAAACCCTAGAATGACCAGAGCCGGCGGTGGAGGGAAAAAGCGTCGAGGAGAGAAGGAGGTCATTTGGCGAGGCGGTCGGCAGATAAGCGGATCGTCGGCGGTGCTTGGCCAGTGATGCGGCTGGAAACCTAGAGTCACTGTGAGGGTAGCTGGCTGAGGAACAAAACACCGATCGAGAAATGAGTACGCACACTGTGACGGCGGGTATTTTAGAGTTTTGTAAAGGCTCGGCGTAAAATATGCCTTATAGCGATTGCGGCGAGGAGCGTAAAAGTAGTGACCGGTATGGCTGGCGCATGGTGCGATCTGTAGCAGCTCATAATTGCACACGCGTGGAGGTGCGTCTGTTAGGATCTACTACCTACGATTTGCTCTCCCTACGTATGCCTTCGCCGCCTGGCTGATTCATTCCATCTCTCGCTCTCTTCCATCTCCTTCTCGAGTGCGAGCTCGAGCCGATGTCACCGGTCACTCCTGGCCGGAGTCGTCTAGAAGGTGGGCCAGGCGAGAATAAACTTCAATAATGGGATCCGGTTAGTGAGCTTCGGCCGGGAGTTCAGCTCATGAGTTGTCGGGCTAGCGGTCTTGCTTTCGAGGTGGTGGAGAGCCGCGGACCAAGAAGGATAATAATGGTGATAACGCGGTACGACTCTACTTCAAGTGTGCTAGAAATGGGGTGAGTATTTGGATTACTGTAGTGTTGGCTGGCGTGTTGTCAGGGCCTCCACGCCCCTAGTTTTGCACTAATTTGTGTGCATGTTTTTGATGCTAATAAGCGGCCGGTGTCATTACTACCGATTTGAGGAATACTTCTAGGTCTTGCTTGAAGGATCTTGGCATCCTGGTTGTTAAGCCGCTGAATTGGAAAGAGGAGCTGGTAGTTGGATGAAGAAGAAGCGAGTAGGCGGTCCAAGTGGTGACACCAAGAAGACTTGGAAGGCGGGAATCTTCCGGAGGACTTGATGAGCAAGGCGAACATGTTTATTATTACGTCTCTTATGCAGTATGTTGTCGTGGATGTGTTCACAGTGTACTCCGTCCCTTTATGTGTATGCGGAAAGCGTGTTTGTGAGAGAAACCGCGGTTTTCTAGAGAGAGACAAGCATTTGAGACGCGAGAGGGAATATCTTTATAAGCATGTAATGCGTCCCAATGTTATTATTGTGGTAATTTCGCGAATATCCGCGACCGCGTCGATTACAGTAGCAGTGTCAAGATTACGCACATGAAAAGTCAAGCTGAGGTGGAGTGGATCACATTTGTGCCTTAATAGGGATGTCATCCGTTGACCCGTTGTGTAAAGCGTGGTGATACTCCCCTCAGGATTCATAAAAGCGTAATTTTTTGACCTTTTTTCAAAATCCCATTTTGACTATTAGTCTTGCTCAACATATTTTGTGTAAATTCAAAATAAATTAGGTATTGTTATAATATCTTTAATGATCTAATAAGTCATAACAAAATTGATAATATTTATATACATTATTCAAATAAAGCGAATGGTCAAATTAGATTTTGAAAGGTCAAGTAGCGTTTTTTTTTTTGGTTGGGCCAGGAGAGGGGGTACTCCCGTTTGCGGCTAGCATTGGGTTGCCAACTACACTCTCATGAACCGTAGCGATACTAAAAAGCACGTGAGTAATAAAAGCGTAGCACATGTCTTGAGTCTACTACTTACTCTCGTAAAATTAGCCACACATGCACGCTGCGCAATTGGGCGCAGCTCACTTTCAGCGCCCGGCTACATCTATCTCATAAAATTACGGCTGATGACGCCCGTCGCGCTATAAGCTTAGCTTCCGCAGCGTCTCTTCCACGATACCACCACGCCCGCCCGCACCGCGTCAGATCACCGCCCAGCGCACCATGCGGCCCGGCTTAGAGTCGGAGGATACTTTAGCATGTGGTTGCCATCACGTCGCCCAAGGGAGGCCGAGAGGATCCCATGGGCGACCTCACCATTGCGCCCGCGCACATGGCGGATGGCGGAAGGAATGTCGCGGCGGCGCCATGGTAGGGGCAGGAGCATCACACTGGGCGGGTTTTCCAGCGAAGCGAGGAATGAAGTACCCTCCCGTCGCAATCACCGCCATGCGTCGGCACCGAGGCATGCCCGAGCGGGCACGTATGCACGCCTGTAGCGTCGATGGCAGCGGCACCGTCAGCGCCCCAGCTGCGACATGCTGCGCACGCGCCCGATCGCGGGGCATCAGCTGCTGTAAAATTTACCGCGCCCTTGCTCTCTACGGGGATGAACTGCGGCCCGGCCGATGGCGATGATCTTTGCACAAAAGGTGTTGAGGGGATCCGAGGAGGCCGCGGTGATGAGCGGCGCGGCGATGGGGCACCGATGGCGTACGCGCCTCAGCGCCGCGAGCACCATAGCGGTGTTGGCGGCGCAGGCGATGGTGGCGCTAGGTATCCGCCGGGTTTTCGGTTTTTCTGCGTCGTCTCCACCTTTCGGCCCAGCAGCGATTACTTCGCCAACACCGAGGCATCGCCGATGCAGCGTCTTGCGAGCTATAGCGACATTGCGGATGGTCGAGTCGGGGCGTGGAAGTCAGCAGCGTGGGGAGTGTCGCTGCGGCCCGGCGGTCGCGGGATCTAGCGATAGTCTACTTTGTTCGCCGTTGATGGCTTGTAGGCATGAGTGTGCCGTTCTTCCAATGCGAGGGGGATTGGCTCCGCGAGTTGCGAAGTGGCCTTCTAGCTAGATATAACAACTTTTTGGTAGCTTTTGGAAGTGTGCCGCAGCGTGGTAGGTGATGCATATATGGTGTGCATATGTTAGATCGTACCTAGCGGTGATGTTCAAGAAGCGTAGATACGGATGGAGCGAAGGCAGAGATGTTTTAATTAGTTGTAATATAATGGGTGTGTTATAATGCTCGCCACGTTTGATGTCTGCACCATTAATTCTGCTTGCGCGACCTAGCACGCGGCCATGCGCGCCTGCGAGCACCGGCCGGCGCATGGCTATAGTTAGTGCGCCTCCGGGCTGAACTCTCCCTTCTTTCTTACCTTGCCACCGAGGCTACCGTCGGCTTGAAGCGCTATTCCTATCTTGCGTTGAGGTCACCTTTGAGAGCAGCCGCCATGTCGCGGTTCACAGCCCGTGACGGCCCTAGCGTTCGAAACTGGCGTTCACCAGCGGCGGCGGCAACCCCTGCGTGACCCGTCCAGCCTGCGGCCAGAGTTTTGAAAAACCGTTTCACGCGCACTCGATGCCTCCATCCCTTCCATGCAACACCGAAGCGTCCTCGATGCGCAGGAGAGTGTAAGCTCCCAGCTCCTGGCGTGCACGCCGCTAATAACCGGCGTCGAGCTCTGCGGTAGAGGCGAGGCCATTCAAACCCACTCTATCCGATAGCATAGATAGGAACTCCTAGGTTCACGGGGATCACGGTGTTTGTCCTCACATCGCTAGAACATCATCTCCCGTGTCTTGCGCCATGATGGACTTCTCCTCGATAGTGATTCACTCAGTTAGTAGCGGTTTCTAAGATGAGGCGATGAGAGCGCCAAATGATAGAAAAAGATTGACCGCGCCATCATATTAAATTAAGCCGATACAAGGAAGCGACTATAGCCCGGAGCTAATAAGCGGGGCTATAGCGGGCGGCTAAATTCACTTACATGAGCGAAATAAGCGGCACCGCGCCGAAGGCTATAGCGGGCTATTTAAAGCGGTAGTATGCAGGGGCTCAAAAACTCTAATTTTCCTTTTTTAATCTGCGGTCAAAACTTGCTTCAGTCTTTCTCCCTCATAGTAACTCCAAAATTGATGGTTTTCTTTCTAATTTTTTTTTAAAAATCATGCTATCGGCGATTGTATTATTATTACTTGTATTACTATTTGTCATGTTTCATCAATAACATTTGAAATTTGAATTTCAAAATTATAACTTCAAACAACATTTTTGGAGCATCTAATGATTTATTGAAAAGTCATGAACATATAAAAAAGTTGTACAACTTCTTATGATGTACACCTTTTACCGCAGTCATTTCTTCTTCACGGAAGCGGCGTCGGTAACATTGTTCACAAGATTTACACATCCACATATAGTTTTATATGAAACTAGAGGACATCTCTAAGATTTGTGAGAACAATGTCTAACACTATGTCGGATGGGGAAAGCAACCAAATTAAAAATAGAATTGAGTGAGCGAGTGCTCAACAGCTATTGTGAAAAATTGAGATTCTGAGACCCGATCTTGGGAACAAAGAGTGCGTAGTAGTGGGCGTCAGAGTCCTTACGTTCTCGTCGACCCGGTCGGTTGCCTGGTAATGTGCAGTGCTGATTTGTTGTGTGAGAAAATTACTGGCGTACGGCTTTTGTGAGAAAAGCACTCTTGGTGGCGGTGGGTGAACCGGCCCGGCGACGATCGAGTCGCGAGTCGCTGCGGATCCTTGCTTAAGCTGACTGCGGCAAAGATGGGCCTGAACGGCGAGTGGCGGGACGTGGGCCCCATTCTGGCCGGGTGTGTAGGATACGCAAAGGATTCACATGCACAGGGTGTGTATAGATCGCACTTTTGTGTAAGTATAGATGAGTGCGTAGGAAAAGGCAGCCGCCCCAATTTTTCGCTGCTTAGCGTCATGTCGCCATTCTTGGCCGGTGCTGCCGGCGGCCCGATCATTAAGAAGCGTGTTTGGTTGCCTATGTAACATCGACTGGCTTGCATGGCTCGGCTGGCCAGGGTGAATTTGGCCGCCAAATGCATGCAGCGAGGCCCCTACGTTTGATTTACTGCATGAACTAACCCGGGCTTGCTAGAGCTGTTGTTTAGTACCGTGCATTTCATGAAATTTAAATTTGTGCATGCATGGTTGTTGTTTGGTTGCACGCATACATGCTAGTCGCGGCATTCAAATTGTCTATTTCTACAAGCGATCCACAATAAAAAGTAACTAATCTTTTACCATAGCTTCAAACTAAAAACCCTATGACTACAACAATAATTAGGACTACTACGAGCACTAGTAAGCGGTGATTTGACCTCCAACAGAGGTTGGTTTTCACGGGTGGATTAACAAGTGGTAGTAGAAGGGATGAATCCACGCTGTCAAGACCCATTTGCAAAAAGCTTGCTCGACCTCCACTTTTGTTTTATATTTTCTGTAGCAATTTCCCTCGAACCTATGTACTTGCTTTCGTGTGCTTCTTTCGAGGTTGAGTACACCCGGGTTTTCCTTCCGCGATGAACCACATACCATGCACCATTCTTTACCAAAAGAAACAAATTGTAGGAAACATAACTACCAGCATGGCTTATGTGTGCTTTCCGAGTTCATGTAGAAACATCATTGGCTAGGTCATGTGCTTTCGGATTATAGGAACAATGATTACAGCCCTAAGACATGTGCTTAAAGTATAGGAAAAACATCACGGGCATATAGGGCATGTGCTTTCAGTTTTTATGAAAAAAAACATCCGCAGGCAATAAGGCATATGCTAATCCCCGGGCTAGGGGTTTAGAAGAACAAGGAGAGAGGAAAAAAAATCACACGAGAGGGAGGAGGGAGGGCTGGGATCCACTTGCTACAACACAAAGAGAGAGAGAGAGAGGCCCTCCGGATCCACGATTCACAAAGCAAGAACAAATCGAGAGGGGAGAGAAAAACCGGCCGGTGGCGAAGAACTATGGCGGGGAAAAAGGCGAGGAGGAGGGCGAGGGGGATATATAGGCAGAGATAGCGCTGAGGGAGGAGGAGGAAACCCTAGAGAGTTGTCATCTCCGAGCTGGCCGAAATCGCTGCGGCCAGTGCGCGCCTGAGGAGCAGGCGAGCTTTGGCGGGAACTCGGTACGGCCCGATTCCTCCGAGCTGGCGGTGGAGCACTTTGCGAAGGGGCGGCTCGGGGGCGAGAGCGGGTAACCAAACAGCGGGACAGCTACGGCTGCCTACGGCTGGGGCATATCGAGGGGCACCAAAACACGCCTTAAAATCCCACATCTGCTACGCTCTGCATGCATGCTGCAGGTTTTAACTCACCGCATATATCTGGCTGCGTAAGTGCCCAAGCTGGCCAATTTGTTGTTATGGCGCATATGGAGACATGCTTACTTGCGAGGCGGACTCAAGAACTCCGATATTTCTTTTTTAATGCATGGCCAAAACTTTGTAACTAGTCTTTTTCTCCCTCATAGTAACTCCAAATGTGATGGTTTTTTCTTTCTATTTTTTTTTTAAAGAATAATCTTGTATATATCAAGATATTGTATTCTTCGCATATTACTTTTTGTCATGTTTTTGTGAGAACATTTGAAATTTGAATTTCAAAAATTACAACTTCAGACAATATTTTTTGGTTCATCAATGATTTGTGGCGAGAAAAAAGTCAAACGCGTAAAAGTTAATATAACTTCTAAAAGATGTACTACACCTTTTATATTGGCCATTTCTTCATCCAAAGCGATCGTGGTAACATTGTTCACAAGATTTACATATCTCATATATAGTTGATGAAACTATGAGAGATTTCTAAAAGATTTGTGAACAATGTCACTAGCACTACTATGTGGGATGGGGGAAAAGCGTAACTTTTTGTTCACCTCCCATGCCCGAGCTTCCAACAGAACCTAGTTTTTTTTTTTTTTTAATCATGGTCAAAACGTATAACTTCTTAAGATGTACATCTTTTTATGTAGGTCATTTATTCATATGATGATGTGTGGTAACAACTTGTCCATGAGATTTACACATGTGTCATAGAGTTTATGAAAGTAGAAGACAAATTTCTAAGATTAGAGTGAACAATGTCACTAGCAACTATGGGATGGGGAAACAACCAAAATAAAATTGTAGGTCTTGCTAAGTTGTGAAACTCTCTAGTTGAAAACTTTTTTGGTTTTCACATTATCTTTGTAAAGATAAACTATATATATATAGGTCTCAATTTCAAAAATTGGAAATTGAAATTTAAATTTTTAAGTGATGTCCGGATAGACAAACCACCAACATAATGATTGTAGTTCTCAAATATCCATGAAACTTTATAGCTTACAACATTTTTTTTGATTTGAGATCATCTTGTCATGGGAAAACATCCTAGCGTTTGAAAACATTTATCTTCTGAGGCCATACTTTGGGATAGTTGATACGCCCATTTGGCTCGACACCTCCGTCGCGCAGTCTTCCTTGCAGCGCCAGCGCGCCGCGCCCATAACCGCAGCCCACACTTTTGATCTTAGCACGCGCATTATTCTTCTGTCGACCAACTCTTAGCGCACAAAGCGTAGCTAGAGCGAGCGCCCCACCAAAAAGCTCAGCCCGCGCCGCCCAGCGCCATGGAAAAACCTTCATGTGACATGCTTGTAGGAGTGCGATTGAGTGTATGCGCCAAGGTCTCCGGCGAATCCCATGGAGGACCTCCACAATCTGCGAGGGCCACATTGTTCCCCGCAGATGAGCGGCGTCTGCGGCGACCCTCGGTGGGGCCAGACATCCGCATTGGAGCCCGGGTCTTTGTCTGCGGCGGCGTGGGGGCTGGTAGGCCCGATACTACTGCGCTCAAGTCATCGCGAGAATCTTATCACCAAGCTTCGCCCGCCCGTCGGCAACGGGCGTGCTTCGCAAAGCGGCATGTATCGCGTCTTCGTCGAAAGCCATTTTGCCGAATCAGCGCCATCGCTTTCGAGAAGCTAGCGGCCGCGCACGGCCAGCGTCGAGGGAGCGTAAACCGCCAAAGTATGTTCTTGCTCTTGTGCTCTCTGGAGGCCAACACCGGTGCCTTGCGCGAGCGGCGACTATCTTGTGGCCGGGTGTTCGCGTGAGATCGCGAAGCGACCACGGCGATAGCTGGCCGGACGTCATCTGCAGCTGCGAGGCTGGAACTACGTTGAGCGGCCACTGGCGACATGCATGGGATTTCTTGAGGCGACTTGATGATGGCACATATACGCCAAATTGGAGTAGAGATACCGTCCTCCAGCACCACCCCGGTGCCTCGCGATGGCGAGACGCCGGTCGCGGAGAGCGGCGGTGCGCCGCCATTCCCGCGGATGGGCAGATTCATTTGAGGATGGTGGAGGGATGTTACTGCCCGGCGAGGAGTGTAGGGGGATCAAAAGGTGTGAAAGTTTCTTCGTGGTGTTGTGTGGGCACTATGAGCAAGTTTTTAAATTGGGATTGATGATCTATCGATCACATGCGTGATGAAAAAGTTGGATGTTTTGTTAGTCGTAACCACATGCATATTTTTCCAAAAAGTGCCGAAAGGCGGATTTCTAACAAATTTTAGTTTTGGGGCGGATTCCCAAATTCAAAAATGGTTCGATTCCTAAGACAAACTTATTTCGAGGGGCCAAATTCCTAATTCTCCCATAGTCCTATTACTCCAAACAATGTTTGAAATTTCAAAATAGGCCCTTTTACATTAACCGTGGGACCATGAGTATGCGCATCGAACACTCTCTGGTTGCCACCTCGGATTCCTTATAGTGCTATGGGCGTTTTTCTCTCACCATTATCTCGTCTCTTCCTTCTCCCATACTACACCCTACTAGTACTCTCTTCTCACCTCTTCTCCGTCTGACTTTCCAAATTCATCTCAACCAAACTGATACAGGCGATCGACACGCGAGTGCGCGCCGCTTCGTCTCCATCGAGGCGGTGGTGCTCTTAATCACATCCATGCGGCTAGATATGGTTTTCATGTGGTTTTGAAGCAGCAAATACTGAGAAGTTTTTCTTTTTTTGGTGGTTGCGAGATCTGGATCCGGAAGGAGTCCCGGCCGATTTGGATCTCGACTTCATGTGGTCTCTGAAGTCGACGCTCGATCCTGTTTTTAGCTAGTGTTGGGTTGAGAAGGGAGGCCGAAAAAAATGTCACAAAAAAAAGCACATCTTCTTGGGTAACACATTTGAGATCTTTGAAATGCACTTCTTTTTGGAAGTTTTTAGTGGCTCTAAAGGTTTTTTGTTTTGTCTTGTATATTTGTGTGATTCATGCTTTATAGCTTGTACAACCACAAAGACCTATCGCCGAGGGATTATAAAAGTATGGGTCTTTGGGAGTGCGTGGCGGGGCCACTCCCCTCTCCTCGCCCGAGTCGAGCATTTTTCAGTCGCGCGGCTCGGCTCCAACAAGTTTGGCAAAAAGCTTTGGCTCAAACCTCCTCACTTGTGCCCCAAGAGCCACTTTTTTCTCTCTCCCTCCCTCTCAGCGACATTGGGCCATGTGGCTAGGAGCGGGAGGCTCGATTTTGGGGGCTCCAGGCTCAGGCTCTTGCGGCGCTCTGGTGCCCGTGCTTAGATCTTGCTTCCTCTTTTTTGATAATGTTTGCTTGCTCTTGCTTCATCTTGTTTCGACTTGTTGTGTCTCCACGGAATACTATTAAATCAGCCAAAATCGAGCGTTAGCAAAACAACCTATTATCCGTAATGTTGTTATATTATCAAAAAATTGTTAAAATTTGGAATGCCTACGGCTGTCAAGAATACGCATCGAACCTATATTTAACTGAGTTTGTGCATTGTGGCTCAACAAGCGGTCGGCTTGATTTGTTAAAGTAAAGGGGCAAATTTTGGCCTTGCAATGGAACAATAAATTTGGCATCGAACACTCCCACCACCTCCTTCTCTCTCTCTCTCTCTCTCTCTCGTCGAGCGAGGCATGTGAAATGACTCCATCGTGACCCACGATATGCACCTGTACACGACCTCAGGCATGTCATCATCATGATTGTTCTGAGACCCATGTCAACATCGGATCGCAAGCGGTTTTATGTATTCCCAAAAGTTTCAGCACCGGGGCGTGTGCGGGGTGCGGCGCGGCCGTCGGGGCGGCCGGCCGGCCGTGCCGGCAAGCGTGAGCGGCAGTTTTCTTATCGCGAGCGTAGCGTTAATTATATGATAGCGAGATGAGAGCATGAAGCCGACGGGCCCCATAATTTAAACAACAACTCTTGATCGTGGTTGGCATGTTGAGGGCTACAATTTAAAATACCTAAAAATGTTTTTTAAGTGACAAACAAAAATCTAAATTAAGTTGATTACACGTAAATTTGTTTCAATTAATTCTTCAAAAACAAGACTTCACATGTATTTGAATAAAATTAACAGTGGGGCCCACACGATGGCGGGGGGTTGGGATAGAAGTAGGACAAGCTTTTTTTCGTCGGGAAAAAAAGAAAAAAATTCCTAATTCTCCTAAACCTATTACTCCCAAATAATGTTTCAAATTTTTAAATAGCATGGATTTTTACGATCGGGTTTTTACATTTCCGCGGGACCATGGTTGTGCATCGAACACTCTACAGAATGCCACCTCAGTTCCTTTATAGTTGCATCGGGGCTCGGAGGTGCCACCTCGGGGATTTCCTTTATTAATTGTGCTACTATGGGCAAGTTTTCTCATGGGTGATCTCTGGGCTCTTTCATGGTAGTTGGGATAAGTAGGACAAACTTTTCGGGGCCTCTTCTAATTCTCCCCTAGTTCATCTCAACCAAATAATGTGTTTTGAAATTTTAAATAGGTAGGGGTACATGCGCATGAACACTTGATTTGCCTACCGTATTTTAATTTATAGTGCTACTATATGCGGTTTTTCTCTCCATCCAGTCTCTTCCTTATATTTACTGCACCTATTAGTTTTTCTCACCTCTGTCTATAAGGGACTTTCCAAATTCATCTCAACCAAACACAGAGACCAGGCACCATGGAGCCGGGAGGGGGAGGCCTTCGCCTTCGCCGCCGTCTCCATCACAGGCATGTGGTGCTCCTTTATCACATCCATGACTAGATGTAGTTTTTCATGTGGTTTTGAGCTTGACTAATACAAAAGTTTTTTTTTTTTTTTGGTGGTGGTTGCAGATCGGGGGAGTGTCGGCGGAACCACATCTTCTTTTCTTTTTTTTTTGGTGGTTGCAGATGCGGGGTCCGTCGCGGAAGCACATCTTCTTGGAGTAAGCACGGGAAATCTAGTAAAGCATTTATCCTTTTTTTTTTTTTGAAGGGTTTTTTAATGGCTATAAAAGGTTTTTGTTTTGTCTTGCATATTTATTGTGACTCATGCTATCTACTAGCTTGTACAACATTGCTTTCAATAATTTCTATTTGTCTTATACCGTTTCAGATTCTTCCTAGAGTACAAACACAAAAGACCTACGCGAGGAGATTATAAAAAAGGATGGGGAGGGCGAAGAAAATGTCACAAAGAAAAAGCACATCTTCTTTAGGCAGGAGATCCTTTTCCACCTCTCAACCTTCTTCTTGGATGCTATCGGTGCGGCTCGCCTTGCTTCGCGTGGATTTCAGCTTCCGTATCATGCGCATGGCTAGAGCTTAAGGGGGTGTTTGGATCACGCCTCAACTTCGCTGGCGTAAGATTAGGCATGCGCAGACCCAAAAGGCGAGTGTTTGGTTCGGCTTTACTGCGCGATGGCGCCACACGTGCTACGTTACATTTGTTTTTCTATTTTTGCTACATGTGTCGAACTGTATTGCTAGTTTGTGCATTGTGGCTCAACAAAACGAATTCCAGCTTGATTTGTTCCAGTAAAGAGGCAAATTTTCGGCCTTGTGTTGAAACAAATTTGGCATCGAACACTCACCTCCTCTCTCTCTCTCGTTGATCGAGCGAGGCATGTGAAATGACTCCATCACGTGACCCACGATGTGCTGAGTACACCTACTCTACCGGTGTTCGGGCATGTCATCATCATGATCGCGATTCTCTGAACCCGTCTTTGAGATGCGGAGATGACCGCTGCGAGAGATGGGCCGAGCGGCGAGTTTTTATATTCCCAAAAAGTTTTTGACCAAAACCTTTTCCAACAAGCTGTCGCGGGGACTCGTCTGGCGTGCCCGGCGAGGGAGCGGCCGTCGATGCCAGCGGCGTGAGCAGCTTCTTTTTCGCTTGCATGGCGTCGGATTAATTATAGATGAGAGAGAGCATGGCCATGGCGGGCCCCACAATTTAAAATACCTAAAAATGTTTTTAGCCCGACAAACCAAAAATCTAAATTAAATTCGATTACACCATTAAATTTGTTTCAATTAATTCTTCAAAACAAGATGTCACATGGATATATGTATTTAGAAAATTACAAGTGGGCCCACACGATGAATCTGAGCGGGAATCTTGATTGACTAGGGCGAGCATATTCCTTCTAAAAAGGAAGCAAATAGAGAGCCGTGGAGTCAATCGTTTTTGCAAAAAAATCAAGGATGAGTAGACTAGTTTAGCAAACTCTTGGAGGCGCACTATCATTTTACTTTTTAATTGTGAGAAATTGTGAAATTTAATCTTGCAGCTAGAAATATGATCGAGAATTAAACGCTTGCTTTCACGAAATACTATGACCCATGTTGTGCGATTTGCTATGAAATCTAGACTTTTTAAATTTT
>JADLZK010003678.1:0-65458 GCA_015847255.1 Hyparrhenia diplandra
TTGGATGTATGAGATGAAGAGGGTTGATGATCAATACTATGATGAGGTGAAGAAGTTTGTTGCATTTGCACCGCCGACATTACAACGAATAATTCAACGAGCACGACATTCTGTCTTTGCGCAAAATGCAAGAATGCCGCGTTCTGACATCGTGGGTGCGATCTCACTAATCATGCATGAAAGCCGTCGGTGACTATTTGGTCTGGACTTTTGTATGGCGAAGTTCCACCCCTTCATGATCCACCGGTCGATCCAAGACTGTGCGGAGCCCCCGGCGATGATCGATCTGTAAAGTCCACCGGCCGGTCAATTCCATCGATTTATTCGAAGACGGGCCGTCGCCGATAACGGCTTGATGAGCGGTGGTGGTGGTGGAGGGCCCGGCGGGCAGGAGTCCTATGACGCGTTCTCGAGGGATGTCCGGTTTTTGAAGATTTGGTCGGCCGCCCAGGCTCGATGAGGGCGACGTGATACGTTTTGGGTGCGAGATGGTTTGGAGAACTTCAAACGAGATGAAGCGGACGACAATTGATGCTTTACAAAAAGTCCTAAGGGCCTAAGGGTTGCTGAGTTTTAACCTGAATTTCTTGATGTTGGGTGTCTCGTCGCCGGGTCGACACCAGCTTTAATGAGCCAGAGTTACCACGGCCTCCACGTATCAACGCCTAACAGGTTCCCGCTAATACGTATCGTGCTAAGAAGTTGATCCGGCGATGGCGGCGAAAGTGAAGAAGTTCGATGCTGTCCCAACCATCAGATCCTATATCGGGGCGATCGATCACGAGGTGACCGTTTTGTCCGCACCGTGGGCGCTAGTCGATACAAACGGAATGCCGGATGTCGCGCGGACTGATGAAGCCAATGAGGAAGCGGGGCGGGGCGAAAAAAGAAAAGGGGGCGAAGAAAACCGGTGCGCGGCGCAAAGAAGATCATGTCAACGCAGGGGCGAAGCGAAGGAAGGTTACACGCCTTGAAACGCCCAGCGCCATCAATGTGGTACCTTCAGGTCATCGACGCTCGACTCTCTATGGGGAACCCCCGGGATGCTAAACACATGACCGCATGCATCTAGCGATCGTGTAAAGGATGACGGGAAGCTACGGCACTTCGATGCTAAGCGCTGGCAAGACTGACACCACCACGACTTTGCAGAGGAGCCTGTGAACGTTCGGTGCGATTGAATACCAATTTTAATGAACCCATTGGTGACTGGAAAGCAGCACACACTGACCGTGGGCGGTCGTCCTACCATGTACAATCTACCTACATTCTGTCAAAGCGCGAGGTATGTTTTGTCCACCATGCTCATTTTTCGGGCGAAGCGTGATAGCGATAGGATGTGTTTCGAGCCGTTCATGGAGAGATCTGCGGTACTATTTGATGATGGGGTCGAGGATGGTTGATGCGTACGCGCAGCGAAGTTCACTCTTCGTGCCATCATCTTGGTCACTATCATCGATTACCCGGCTTTGTTTTTCGTTATCCGGGCGGATTAAAGGAAGGCACTTTGTGTAGCTTGCATCGAAGAAACCCGCCTCCAATTACACCAAGGGATCCACCGGGTACATGGAACATAACGCTTCCTGCGGTAAGCATAGGTAGAGATGCAAATGAATATGTTTTGACAACAAGGGCGAAGTCAAAATCTCGTAGCACAGACTAGTTATGGTCCGAAGGTGTTTGACATGGTGAAGGACTTGGAGTGCGAGTTTGGAAAGAAGAAGAAGAAGAAAGACGATGAAAGAAGACGCACCTCAAGACAAAGCGAAAAAGAGGGATAAATTGGAGGGCGAAGCACCTCCAGCCGTTCCTTTCAAGAAGAAGTCAATCTTCTTCAAGTATCTAAAGTAATCGAAGATACCGCGATCTTTTTTATGTGCATAGATCGGATGCACCTTGAGAAAAATGTTCGAAAAGCACGATCGGTCTCGATGGATATCAAGACCAAGACGAAGGATGGTGTGAAGTCACGTCGGGATCTTGTTGACATGGAGCATCCGGATAGGAAATTCACGCTACACGGCCTCCGAACGGTAAAGTCCAACTCCAGTGCGCGCCACAACCTAACGAGAGATGAGAAGTTGGCTATGTGTTGGTTGGGCATCAAGGTACCGACGGGTTTCTCTTCCAACATCAAGAGTCTTGTATCCATGAAAGACCCTCAATGACGAACTTCAACGCGCACGATGCTCACATCATACCGACGGTGTTCCTTCCAATTGTGATCAAACCTATTCGGCCCAAAATACATGAAGATGGTGGTCACAAGGTTGTCATACTTCTTTAACCAAATCAACGTAAGGTAATTGCCAAGCGGTAGAGACCGTGGCGAAAAGAGTTCATCGCGGAAACAATGTGCCAGATAGAGATGTGTTTTCCACCGTGGATTTCTTGACATTATGCCACACCCGATGATGCACATGGTTGATCGATAGAATGCGGGCCTAGGACCCGTGTACCTACAGCGATGTGGACTAATCGGCGACTAATGTCTACCCTCAATCGATTCAATCATATGGCTTACCCGGAGAGGGGCTCTATGATCGAGGCATACCGGGAGGGGCGGGGAGGCGTGAACTGGTGTGTATGAAGTACATAAAAGATGGAGGGCTATTGGGCTTCCGAAGGCATCAACATGAAGGAAGAACCTCGGGGATGGGGTGCGCGGGCCGACAAGCACGCATGTCGACATACATAGGAAAAAGTGCTAGACGCCACCACAAAGCATCCTTCATCAATTGGTGATCATGGACACATACGTTAAAAAGCACCTCAAAGAGCTACGGAGTGCAAGTAGGAAGCGCGCAAGCGTGTCCAAGGATTGGGCGTAGAAGGAACACAAGAACACTTTCCTCCCGGTGGCTCCAAAAAGCGTAACATTCCCTCGTGAGATGATGCGGAGACCGTGAAGAAGCTTGTGCGGGCGGGTCCATGCGAGGTCACCACGCGGCAAGGGGTATGATGTCAACGGCATGTGTTCCACACAAAAGGAGAAGGAGAAGAGTGCATCCGCAACAGCGTGTTCGATATGAGGCGGAAGCGTGGATGGGGGAGAAGATGACATGCTTCGCATAAGTCGAAGAAATATGGGAACTTGACTATGGCGGTAACCTCACGGGTAACGGGCTTTTCGTTGCGGTGGGTCAAGCCTGGGCAAGTTCTAGTGGACGATTTTGGGCTAACCACGTGAACCTTCAAAGTTATGGGTACAAAGATGATCGGTGGGTGCTTGCATCGATCTGCTAAAGTAGCCTACTACATGAACACGAGGAGAATATAAATAGACATATTGTCGCTTGGCGAGAAAGCGACGGATCGTGGAGCGATGGGGTCAGTCCGAAACATACAACAACTATGATGAGTTCCACCTCTTCTGATTTTCCAAAAAAGATGAAGGCACTAGAGGGACGAGAATCAATCCCGACAAGACTAAAATGATGTCATGGACCCGCCAGATGGGCAGAAGAAGACCACCAATGCTGACACCAAAATGATATGTAATTGCGGTTATTCTGATGTAAGCGGTAGTCCAAACAACAAATATCTCACCGAGTTTGAGGAAAACTCTGGGGGAGACTAGTGATTTTGAACTACACGTTTGTAACACTTTTCTCGTATGCAAAAATGACCTTTATATGAAATGTAGATCTTGATGAGTTATGAAGTTTCCGTATTCATGACTTTTTGAATCGGCGACGTCTAGGGCTTCAAAAGTCCCACAAGTTCGACCCGGTCAAACCTTGGTCAAACGGACCACTAAACGACCTAGTTTGAGAAAAAAGTTTGAATACAAAAGTTGAAAGTACTCATCAAGATGTACACTTGGTATATAAATGGATATGTGTTGGAAAATGTAAAGTTTCTAATAATGACATACTTCTCATTCGCATACACGAAAGCATCCTCTTCCTCGTAGCATCCCTATATAAATGGATATGTGTTGGGAAGCGTAAAGCATCCCTATATATAGAAAGTGTAAAATTTCAAATTTAATCGAATATTTTTTGATATATTATCTGAATTGATCTCTCAATTTATAACAATTTTTAACAATTTATAACAATTTTGCGGGGAATATTTCTCAATTTTTGTCTAAAATTATTATCTGGCGGCGAGGCATCGCTTAGATGCATACGAGCGATAGCGTGGCGGGCATCTTACTAGCGCCCACGGTTAATATTCCCGTATTAGGCATCCTCACTGCGCCACGCCATAAAATATATCGACCTAAAAACAGCGGCCCGGATCCGAGGAAAGCGTTAAGTCCTCGGCGTTTTCAAAAGCGACCCGAAGAGGCTTCTTGGGATTTTTTCCCGCCGCCGCCGCCGCTATCCGCCACCGTCCTCGCCCGTCCCGCGCCCCGTCCGCCTCTCCCTCGCCAGTCATCCTCCTCTGCCCGCCGTCCATGGAAACCCTACTTTTGCCCGCCGTAAATTCGTCATCTGCTTCTGCGCCCGTCTCCATCCGTAGTGGTACGTGGTGCGTCCGATCCCCGTCCCCGTGGTGCCCGTGGTGCGATCCCCGTCCGTCCGAGCCCGTCCGGATCCCGATCCCGATCCTGCGCCCGTCTTGTTGCCGTCCGTCGCTCGCCAGAACCCAACTTCAAACCACGGGCTGGGTGGTACTTCGTCTTTAACGCACGGTGCTGTCGGTAGTGGTGCACGGTACTGTCGGTGGTGCAGTGGTGCGTCCACATCCCCCACCTTCCCCGGTCTTGTCGCCGCCCTCAGGTGGTGCTGCCCGATTGTGGTGGTCTTGGCCGTGGTCGTCAGGTGGTGCGCTGTGTGGTGCTAAAGTGGTGTTATTTTGCTGTCCGGCGCATGGTGCTTTCGTCGGTGACCCTCGGTGCTTTGGCGGACCACCGCTCCATCTACATCCTCTTCGATCCTCCGTCTTTTGCTTTCGTCGGTGACCCTCCTATCTCGTGCCTCTCTCCTCTTTGTGTTTTTTTGTTGAAATTGCTCACGTCATTTTGATTTGAGCTCTGTCATTTGAATTGAGCTATTTGAGATATCTCGTGCTTTTTGAGACTGCCTGTGATTCCACCCTTGTTTTTTTGTGCCCACCTCACCACGTGATGCAAAATTAAAACAAATTAGCCGAGCTTATGTGCCACTGCCTTTGATGCTATAGAATTTGGATAAAGCGAGCATATGATTGGCCCAATCCTCTGTTTTTGCCTCTATTTTTTGTATTCCAATTTAAAGCGTTTCTTTGAATCCAATTTGGATGATTGTGCCTCTATTTTTGTTGCCTCTGAATTTTTTGGACCTAGCTTATGTTTGGGAGCCAATTTAAACTGTTGCTAAAATTTGGGGAGCCAATTTAAAGCGAGCTTATGTTTGTGCCTCTATTTTTTGCCTCGAATTTTGGACTTAGCTTATATGTCACTTGAGTTCACTTGAGTTCACTTGAGGTAGCCTGTGATGCTATAGAATTTGGATATATGTTGGACCGTTAAATTAACTAAGCAATTTCTGAATTTGGATATATGTTGGACTGTTGGCCTAAGCAATTTGATGGCCTAATTGCCTAGACTTGCCACTATCCTTACCTATTTCACTATCTCAATGTTGATGGTTGTTGGGTCCCTACTGTCATGTTGATGGCTGTGTTAGTTAATATTGCCCTGTGATGTTGGCCTTAGCTACTGTCATATGTTGGCCTTTGGACCCCCTACTGTCATATGTTGGCCTTTGGACCCCCTACTGTCATGTTAAAACACCTATTCTCATATGGCTTCTCTGTAATTTGGACATGCCTCAATTTGGACATGCCTTAATGCCTACTCATGGTTATTCCCCTTAATTCCATATGCTGGGGCTGTTGGCTGTTGACTACCTCTAGTTTACATAGATGCTAATGCTGTCATATGATTTTCTGTTGGTCTAGTGCTGTCACTCTATATGTTGCCCTGTGATGCTTAATTAAACTTGGCATGGGGCTGTTGCTTAAACTACTAGTGCTGTTTTGAAACTTGGCATGGGGCTGTTGGCTGTTGACTACCTCTAATTTACATATATGCAATGATGTGAACCCATTAGTCTTTGAGGCAAAGGCATATATATCGATGACATGAACTTATTGGGGTGAGGCAGCGGCTATGATGATTGAATGTCCCCCTATACTTGGAAGTTTCTAAACTAGGACGGCTTGTACAAAGCAAACCGTTTTAGAAGCGATGTGATCACAAGGGGGCTATATCCGAGCCAATCTTTTTTATTACTTTCTTTGAGCAATTTTGAATTACGCTTGTCTACTGTCCTATATACTAGTACTAAAGCACTATATATTTGTAGCTTGAAATGTCGAATGAACAAGAACGACCTCAAGGTCAGCTTGAATGGGAGTCGCTTAGCTCCGCCACGACTCTAGTACTTCGCGGTTCCCAAGCGGAGCGTCAGATAGCCCGTGTAAGGGTAGAAGGAAACGTCTGAGAGAGGAGGAAGAAGATCCTAATTTCAACCCGAGGGACGAAGCACGAAGCAAGAAGCGTCGGGTTAAGGAAGTCAGGCTGAACGAGCCGCCACCGCCTCCCTCCACAAGCGCTCTCAGAGAGCAACAACCCCCCTACGCCCACGGCCACCTCTTCGGGCAAAGCAAAGGGAGACAAGCCGGCGGAGAAGGGAGACCATGGGAGGCACCGTAAGATCGATGATGTCCTTGTCATTCAAGAGTTGGGGCCAGTAGGCGAGCCACCGCTGCCCACTAAAGTTGCCGCGAAGTATAGTACTCAAGTCTCGTGTTTCGTGAAGGATAAGGTCTCCATTCTTTATGAAGACTGAAAGCCGCCCCCGACACCGACAAGTTCTCGGGTGTGGGGCGAGATTTAAACGGTTTCCATCCGCAAGGCGCCGATATGAAAAAGGTGGAGCAAAGCATGTATACATCCTCGCGGGAAGAAGCTTCCGAACTGGAAGTATAGGCTCAACGTAGAAAGACTTCGAAGAAAGGACGCCTACCCTTCACCAAGTACACCATGATCTCGGAAGAAGTATGGGAAGAGTTCTACAAAGGCTAAACACGCGAGAAGCAAAGGCAAAGAGTGAGAAGTTCACAGAGCTAGCCAACGGAACAAACCGCCGCACTACATGGGCGGCAGTATTGGGTACGCCGGACACAAGTGCGCGTGGCGGGTCAAGAAAGGAGAAGACAGAAGTCGGGAGCCGGATCCGCACGAGGGTTGTGATGAAAGGACCCGGACTTCCTCTACGCCACAAGCCCAAGAAGCTTTGAGGCCCAAGCCCGGATGAAGGAGGTCGAGAAGAAGGTCATAGAGGCCACCGCGCTTAAGAACAGCGGGACCCTCGAGATTCGTCGGGACACGATGCGCCGACGTTGGCCTTGGGAAACCCCGAGCATCGTGGCCGTGTCCGTGGCATGAGCTCCGTGAAGAGTTGGGCCGGTGCGGCTCATGGCGTTAGATGTCGCCCGCATCACACGAGGGAGGTACAAGGAGGGTGAGACGGGAAGGCCGTGATGAGGCCTTGCAACCAAATGATCACCCGGTCCATCAAAGAGGCTCTCACGAGCAACGACCCCAGATGGTCGAAGTCCGGAACCGGATGTTCCGCAACGCCGGTATGCTGTGCCACCCCCAAAGAACACCTCCGGGCCGTTGACCGACAGACCCTGGTGGATGATATCACCGAAGAGAGACACAAGGCGTAATGTTGATACCGTCGGGCGGGGTTGGGCAAGAGGAAGCCGGTGGCGAGGGGTGGTATTTCCTCTGGATCTTGCAAAGAGTACGGTGCACGAGATCGGCATTGGGTACGTGGCGCGAACATGAAGACTGGAGCCGGACTATCCCGGCCATAACGAGGTCAAGACTCTAGGAACGCGCGTCAGGTTACAACGCATCGTGGGGCGAAGGTGGACATTGTGCTCAAGATGTCGAAATTGACTTCACCTTAGGTACACCAAAGAAGACGGCCAGAAGGACCCGAGTATGCCACCGGACCCCTATGGTGACTCTTCCGATGATGATGAAGATGGTGGGGACGGGCGGAGGCAACGACCCTCCTCATGTTTCCAGCACTCGCTAAGGACCCCGGCACAAGACGAAGCCTAAGGAGCCCGGCACCTAAGGAGCGGCAGACTGAGGGAGCCTAAGGAGCCGGCACTCGAGGACGGCACATGAGGGGCAGCCGATATTCGAGGAAGCAACGCGGCGAAAAACACGGTGAAGGAAAGTCCCGAGGAGAGAATAGGGGAATGAGACACCCATCTACACTCAAGGCCTCCAATGGACAACACCTCAGCGCCGGGGAAGCGAGAAAGGAGCTGGACCTAGCAAATGCCCTCCACCACCGAAGAAGCCGACATTCGATGAAGAGGAGGTCGTCGCCAACAAGTACCCCAAACCCAAGAGGCCCCGAGTAATAGATGTTCGGGTCCGAAAGGTATGCCCCCAATAAAACAACGAGTTGTAATATGTTATTAGCTACTTCTTTTTTCGCAACCGTGGCTAACATTTGTACCGCCGCTTTTGTAGCCAAAATCCCCACCTTATGTGGGGTTTGTCTCGGACGAATGCCCCCCGGCTCGTTCGAGTTTGGGAAGTTCATGATACCAAAGGCCCAGCTCATCGATAACGAGGGACGGGAGACTTGGAAGTTCCATGCGTGGTACATAGAGTGCGCAAAGCATGGATTGCATAGCTTCGGTGTCCTTCTTCCTAAGGAGTGCTTCCACTACCACACAGATGTCCAGTTCTTGGTTGAATTCGAAGACATGTCGAGACTACTTCGTCGACAGGACATTGACGTTGCCCAAGTCACCTTGTTTGCTATGTAAGCGCAATTTTACTTGCACATGTCCCTTGCATCCGTATATAGATTCTTTGTTTCAAAGGTACCTATGCCCGCGACCACATGTCCTTGTAGGTTGAGCGCCGATCAAAGCCACAAGTTAAAGAATGGTATTATTTACCTCTCTCCATCGCACATTAATGAGAGGCGGATCATCGGTTTTAATCTAAGCAAGGACCATCCCGACTTGGTGAAATTGGGGGACGAGGAAAGACGTAAGATCTGAGATCAGAACGCAAGAGCTAAGAAGTGGAGGTAGCAGAGTACGTCATATCGGCAATGAAAAAGGTCAAGGAAAATGGGTATCGATGTATTCTGGCGCCTTACCAATACGGAATAGTGCTCGTAGGACATTGGATCTGTTTCATGATCTTTCCTCAGGACGGGAGGGCTGTTGTCTTTGACTCACTACAAGGCTCAAACCCGCTCGGCTACCAACAATTCGAAAAAATCTTGAGATTGTAAGTGATTGATGAACTCCTTATTCAATTACTAGAGTCGAATATCATATATCGTTGACAATATAGTGCATTTCGCAGACAGCGCTTACAAGCACTACTTGAAGGATCGAACTGCTAGGATCGACAATCCTAGAAGTGCAAGGAGCGCAATGGAGATACACTCAAAATCGACGAGATTTCGATGACGTAAATGAAACATAGTTTTTCTTAGTACGACTACCTAGCTATTGCTTCGATATTACTAATAACACCGGTTTATTGTGTGTGCGGTGCCTCAAACAACCATACGGATCAAACTTGTGTGGATTCTTCGTGCGTGAGTTCCTCGGGGCACGCAAAAGATACAAATCTAGCTACCGACGACTCAAGGACTCAAGGAACAAGTGGAAAGGCGATCGCAAAAGGCAACCGACGAGACGTGGTTCAGCGCCACGAAGAGCGAACATCCGCAAGTTTGTTCTAGACATGGTAGTTCATGAAGGCCAGCCGTACTTCAATGTGGGACGGTGAGTTGGGGCTGTTTCCACAATTTGCGCCGCTAAGGAGATGGGAAGAGCTAGAGCTTAAGGACTATCTTCATCCGGTCAACATATAGCTCGTAGTTTTTTTATTGATGTTGTAATTAACTAGTACTTGTTCGATATGAACAAATGGATCGATCGGGTGAAACTTGTGTATATATATACGGATACGTACATAATCGATGTATATATATGTATATATGATATATATTAGAGTATCTGTCTTTCTTATATATATGTGTATGGATTGATAGAGGTATATATATGTATGTATGTGTGTGTGTGTGTGTGTGTGTGTGTGTGTATATATATATATATATATATGGTATTTTATTTTTTTTAAAAATATTTAAGCCGTGGCGGGCAATATAACCCGCCCCGCCACGCATAATAAACTTAACCGTGGCGGGCGGCGTAACGCCCGCCACGGATAACATTCTTTTGCGTGGCGGGCGTGTTATGTTGCCCGCCACTGCTTGATTCTTATGTGTGGCGGCACGGCCGCCACGCAAAAGGTCACGATTAACCGTGACCTTTCGTTAGTGACGGGCAGCTATGCCCGCCACGCAAAAGGTAAATCGCCCGCCACAAAAAAAGATTTTGGGTACTAGTGGTATTCGAGGTATGAGTTGTATGACACAGCATGTTTATAATAAAATCCTTAAAAACAATACCCATATGTTTTTATTGAACAGAGACAATATTCTATGTTCAGAAAACAATGTTCTGTGTTTGCAAGGACAATGTTCTAAATTCAGTAGAACAATATTCCAATTTAGGAGTACAGAATTTTTTTTTGTTCATGGAAATGGTATTATAATATAGGAAAAAAAAATTCTATCTGTTATGTATTTGTGCGGACATACTCTCTTCGTCCTAAAAAGAGTGTCGTTTTAGATTTTCCATACATCATGTTTGATCATCCGTGTTATTCAAAAAAATATAAATATCATTTATTTTCTATGACTTATTTATTATTAGAGAGATACTTTGATACAGATTTCTTGATTATATAATTGACACAAAAATTTTAAATAAGACGAAGCGGTCAAACATGATATCAAAAACGACACTCTTTTGAGACGCAGAGAATATTTGTTAGTGGTTACTTAATTACGTGTAATTTGTTCTAGGATACCAATATAAATAGGAGTAGCTTCATCTATCACACTGTGCTCAGATTTGTCTTTTTTGTTACTGCGCTACTTACTCCTTACCTCCTTTGCAGGGCGTGCTACCCGAGAATGAATCAACCATGATAGGAATACCAGTCGGGGAAAAGGTTGCAGTGAAGGTCCTGAAGCAATCAGACATCAACAGCTACGAAAGAGAGCTGAATCTGATGTCTAAGATGAGGCATGTCAATCTTATTCCGCTGCTCGCTTGCTGCAATCATGGTATTGATAATATTGAGGGCACGCAGGACATGGTACTGATACTAGTTTATGAATACATGAAGATTGGAAGCCTGGACAGCTACGTATTTGGTAACGGTGACCTTCTTTTTAAAACAAACTACCCTTTTAGATTACATATATATGCGTAATTTTAGACCCTGTTTGGATCCATATGGATAGTAGTTATCTACTCTTTTGAATCCAAATAGGTATAAAACATAGACTAGCTATTTGCCTAATTGTTAGTTAAACCTTTAGATACTACTATCCTACTACGTAGACCAATTCAGATACCTGTGGATGGATACCTGAATAGTTTTGAATGTGCAGGTGGTCTGGCCGAACGTGCTAAGCTAAGTTGGACAAAACGCCTGCAAATTATTACTTCCGTCGCAGAAGGATTGTCTTATCTTCATGTTGGTGCTGGCAAAGAAAAGATCATTCATAGAGATCTTAAGCCAGCCAATATACTGCTTGATGACTGGACGACCCCCAAAATTGCAGACTTTGGACTGGCAAAACACGTTACTGATCCGACGGCATTTCATACACCTATGGGCCCGTAGTAAGTTGAAACTCCACGCATTACACGCCTCTGCATATATGAGTTCCAAATTATAAGACATTTCAACTATTCTATTTACAAGATTTTCATTGTGGATCTAGAGTTCTAAAAATAATGTATATATATTAATATAGCAAAAATTTTGCATCTAAAAAGATCAAACATCTTATAATTTAGAATGGAGGGACTACTTTGTTCAATATAATTGATGACCTACTATATATTCATTTCATAAAAGCGGCTACACGGCTCCAGAGTGCTGGAACGGAAAAGCAACAGATAAGTCCGATATCTACAGTTTTGGAGTGATGCTGCTTGAGATAATTAGCGGCAGAGAAAACGGTATCATGCAAGATCTACTTCCACTTGTAAGTATATAATACTTGTACTTATAGTAAGTAAGAGTATGTTTGATACAGCTTCCTTTCAATGGTGGAGTAGTTTTTTTTTAATTCAGTTCTAAGAACAGCTTTCATGATGAAATTAACGGTGTCTTGGTAGAACATTTGGTAAATATAGCTTTTATGGTGATGAAAAGAGTAAAATGACCATATAATATCCTTCTCTTTTTTCCTTTTTTTCTTCTCTATTTTCTTCCTTGATTTATTTGCTTTGTTATTCTATTCTTTTTTTGTCATCTACTCCCTCTATCCGAAAAAAAAAAAAAAAATGCAATTGTAGGGAGAAGCTGAAAGAATGCAACTTTAGGGTGTCAAGTAGTTCTGCCAAGTTATTGTGTGTAGGCTCACTACTTTTAGCAAGAAATGAGAGGCGGGTTCCGCCAAAAAAATGCAATTGTAGGGAGACACTGATGTGCAAGAAAGAGTGTCAAGTAGTTCTGCCAAGTTATTGTGTGTAGGCCCACTACTTTTAGGAAGAAACGAGAGGCGGGTTTGGTAGCAGGATCGAGGTGTAGGCTTTGGATGTCTATGTGTGAGAGAGAGCTAAGGGGCACATGCATAATTTGGCTTGTTCGCTAAGTTTGTCTTTTCGACTTCACTTAATTGTCCATAGAAATGGCATTCTTTCCTAGAAGGACGGGTATTCAATATTCTCTTTCACGTCCCATCGTTCGCTCGCCGCACTAAACGAGCACCGAGCCGGCGCCTCCGCCCCACCCCTAAGCCTCTATCTCGCAATGTTTCGGTCCACATGGAGGTGATGGCCCCGTCTTGTGGACTCGCTCCACTCCACCCATGCCTCACCCACACAGTGACCTACATCGCCTCTATCTGCCTCGGTCTCTGATTCCGAGCTCCTGGCAACTTGCTCACGTTTGTCCATAGGAGTCGCTAACCCTATGCATCACAGGCATGTTTGGATGGTAAGCGGTACCAAGCAACCTGGCCGGGCAGCACATCCGACTACAGGCCTCCAAAATTGAACACCCGAGAAATCCATACGTGTCAAGCAAGTTTCTTAGTCGTCAATCCAAACAAGCCCCCACCTGTGTGGAGGAGCCGTCCCATGCCTCGGCACTGGCGTTCGGTAGAAACCAACCAATCGGTTCGGTTCGGTTCGGTAGGGAAAAATTCGGTTCCTACAACTTGCCAACCGATCGGTTTCCCAGAAATCTCAAAACCGACAACTTCGGTTTCGGTTTTTAAGTACGGTTTTTCGGTTTTAACCGAAGAAACCGATGAACAAGCAAAGTGGCTCGAACCTCATCTCCGGGGCGTGCTGCTCACGGCCGGCGAGCGCACGGCGGCGACGCCGCCGCTTTCGCGCCGAACGCCCGCCGCCGCCGCGCGCCCACGCCGCCTAGCCCTCACGCCGGACGCCGCCGCCCGCGCCGCCCGGCGTGCGCCGCCGCCGCCGCCGCCCGCCGCTAGGCCCCGCGACCCGCGGCCTCCGTCCCGAGGTCGCCCGCCCCTCCACCTCGGCCCGCCGCGGTTGCCGCCGCCCGCGCCCCCGCCGGCGCCGCCGCCGGCTGCCCCGCCGCTAGGGTTAGAGACGGGATGGAGTGGGGAATCGGGGGAGAGAGAGGATGGAGAGAGAGAGGGAGCTGTGGGCCGCGATTCCTCTGCGCCGAGTGAGGGAGTGGAGATGTGGGCCGCGTGAGGGAGCCTGGGAGGTGGGCTGTGGGCCCGGCTGTGGCTTAGTGTCCGGGTTGGGCTTATAGTGAAGTTCGGTTTATTCGGTGGTTCGGTTCGGTTTGGGCGTAAAACCGATCCCAAAGCCGAACACCGAACAGAGGAAGCGAGAACCGATCGAAACCGAAAAACCGAAAAATCGAGATTTCGGTTTGGTTTCGGTTCCGGTTCGGTTTTCGGTTCGTTTTTCGGGATTTTGTGCCCAGGGTGACCCATGCCCTACTCCACATGAGCACGAGTTGTTGTGGGACAGCTTAGGGTAGGACCACAAGGTTGAAGGTGGGAGAGGGTTGAAGCTTTATTTTTTTTAGCTCCAACTCTATACGGCTTCGGTCACAATGATTTCAGGAACCCATTTGGTGGACGAGGCATAGAAACTACTCCTACAACTACTTAGAGAGCCATACCAAACACACCTTTTTTGAAATGCAATTCAAATTTTAAAAACATTTAGCATATTCTATGAAATTTATCATCCTTTTAGTTCACTTTACCAAGCTACAAAATATCAAGACTTTTTTTAAGCTCTCTAGGTTCCCCTTCCTTGCTTTTAAATTAAGTTAGATTTCAAAAAAAATGGAAAAAGATATCAAAAGTTATTGTTTAGGGTGTACCACTTAACAAGTTCAGGGGTTAGAGATGTGTTTTCAGAGTTAGGGGCCTGTGGTGTACCACTTAACAAGTTTAGGAGGATAGAAATACATTTTTAAAGTTCAGGGGCTAATATGACACACCCAAGTTCAGGGATGGGATATGGATGTGGAAATTTTCTCAACGGGCAGGAATGGGGATGGGGAGCCACCCCCAACGGGGGAATACCCATTGACATCATCCCACAACTCTTTGGTAAAAGAAACCAAAACAAGCCATAGTAGAACACACTTAGCAATTTTTTAAAAGTTTTAAACAATGCATACCCATAGTGCATCTATAGATATACTTTGCAAAATTTAGTATACCATCGTCTTTGTAAAAATTAATACAGTAAAAACTAATATTATGTGCACTTAAACTAAAAACATATGCATCTAAATTTTCTATATTGACTTTGCATCTCAGTTTTAACTACCAAGTATATCTATCGATACACTACGGATATACATCATTCCAATTTGTTGAAACTCCTATACAAGTTTTTCTATGGTTTTTCACGTTGTCACTGGGAAAAGAGGGTTTGCACCGTATATTTTGGCTAAAATGCACAAACTTTGTTCCGCAGGCCTGGAATTCTTGGAACAACAGAGGCACCACCCACCTACAAGATCTTATTGACCGAACAGTACCTCAGGAAGAGGATGATCCCGTGCCCTTGTCAAGGCTATAGAGGTGCATCCAGATTGGGCTGCTTTTGTGCAAGGGTCGCCCAATAGTAGACCTGACATCTCAGAAGTTTTGAAGATGCTGAAAACCGAATATTCAATACCAACACCAGAGGGACCCACCCTTAGAGAAGTAGGCGAGACATCAAACACAACGGACGCAAATGGTGACATTGAATGAACGAGCAACTATTTCTTGTGAATTACTATACTATATATATACTACTACTGTTTGGGAAAATTCAAATTTGTTAGCCTTTTTCTTTACATCAAAATTGGTTAATTGTTATATTCAAAACATGTGAGTCGAGATTATACAGATGTATTCTAAAAACTCCATCGTACATGTTGTTAATTTTATAATTCTCAAAAAAAAAAAAAAAAAAACATGTTGTTAATTTTATTTTATTTTGCACTGACCAGTTTTAATCCTAGTTTAGACCCTTGTTTAACAAATGAACAATTACTATATTATACTACATTTTTTCGAGATTACATAGTACAACGCAAAAACTCAACATTAAACCCTAGCAAATGAACAATTGAAGTAAATTGATGGTTATATAGATACATTTGCGCTAACTAGGGTTTAAACTCAAAACCTTAACTTTCAATCATGTCTAAAGGGAGATTGAATAGGCTAAATATAGCATTTCACAATTTACAATAGATTTTTTTTTAGAATTACACAGTACAACACAGACACTTACAATACGCACGCACACTCATTCCTATAAATATAGGTACGCAAACCCTACCCCTATGAGTACCTCCGAAGGACAGAGCACCGGGAGATCTGGAGATTCCCGAAGTCACCATTGGTGCCTTGTCGTCGACGGAACGCCGCTTACCATTGAATGCATAACGCCGATAAATCCTGAGAAAATCTCGGGAAAGGTGCGAGCACCAGGATTTAAACCCCGGTGGGTAGCGCCCCACTAAATCGTGTCTTACCATTAGACTACAAGTGGACATATGAAGGACTAGACTCGATGCAAGAACCCAACAGCCTCCCGACCCCAATAGCTCTCCCTAGCAGGCGACTCGGAGAAGCCCTTGCCGGGGAGAGAACAGTTTTTAGAAAATAAGAAACCGTACCGGAAAGGAAAAACATATTAGAAAGACTGTTATGTGCTGATTTTGGGAACTAGTGTGGTTCTCAAGGCAAAATCGTTTACTAGCTTATATTATTTTTTAAAAATATGGTAAAAACACCTTAAACTTGTAAAATGCATAATAATAATAATTCATATACAAGTGTTAATTGAAAAAAAGTGAAACCAATTTTGTTAGGCTAGATCTCCACGATATCATATCAAAGAACATGCATCAAATAAGTACTCTAGAAATTTTAGCATATGCTTTTTTTTCGTCCTAAAATAAATGTCATTCTCGCTTCCTAAGAAGTCAATTGTTTTAAACTTTGACCAATTATGTATTAAAATAGAGTAAATTGCATTGTAGCTACTAAACTTTTGGTGGATTCACATCTAGGTACTAGAACTGAAAAATGTACTGTATAGGTTCTCGAACTTTGTGTCTCGTGCACCAAAAGTCCAAAACACGCCACGCGTGCACCAGGAGAAGCTGATGTGGACATACCATCGTGGAGACTAGACACGCTCTCGTTGCCCACTTCTTAAAAAAAAAAAAAAACCCAATCCATTGTTCTATCTTGCAGGGGCTCCAACATCGTCGAACCTACAGGCATTCAAGATGAGTGTGATGGCATTTCTCCTATGTCAGCGACAGCAGCACGAGCATCCGCACGGCCAAGGGGAAGTGGTGGTATGGCAGTAGTGGCCATGCGCGATTGGGCAAGAGAAGCACCTGAACGATCTAGCCATGGCGAGGAGCTTCACGGATGGCGGACTTCGGCGGTGGAAATGGCTCACGTGACCTATTCCAGTTGAGAGAGATACCTCGACCGGGTCCAAACAAAGCAAAATGACGAGGTGGCTCTGGTTGCAAAAGGAATTGGATGGGGGTAGTTTGACGTCGACGAATTTGACCAGCGGATCCAACATGTCGGCGGTGGAGCAGGAGTAAGAGCAACACTGACAATCATCGAGGTCCTCACGTTGGTCACCTTAGTGCCCAAAGCACAAGAGTGCGCGGGCAGATGCCCCCTCTGAGGAGGATGGTAGGTTCGAGTTGAACATTGACCTTGCCAGCGCCAGAGATCCTTGTGGTACGGAGAATGGATTTTTTTTTTTTTTTTTTTTTTTTTTTTTGCAAAAATGGGCAACAGGCACGCCTCCGGTCTCCACGGTGACATGTCCACATCAGCTCCTAATGCACGCGGTGGCGTGTTTTTGAACCTTTGGTGCACGAGACATGTAGTTCCAGGACTTAGATGGTACATTTTTCAGTTCAGAGAATCTATCAAAATTTTAAGGTTAATTGGCTTCATACCATTGAAATTTTCACGGGTTCGAGATCTACCATTACAATTTTAAATATTGGAAATATGCCATTAGAATTCATATATACTTTGAAATTTCACATTCTCTACTTATCCTGATATACGAGGGCTCATAGTCTTTCTGTATGGACGTGCTTGCCCTTGTGTCCATCGTGAAGAGGAGAAAGCTCTGTCATCAGACTCATCTCCATTTGTTTCCCGTTCCCCTCTCCGCTCTCCTCTCCCATGAGCTCCAGGGCATGTCGGATAACTCCACTCACTCTCGCAGACGAAGCTGATACAGTGGCATGTAAGATCATGGACTGCCCTGAAGTGGAGCATATTACATTGTATGATTGTCAGAAACATTCACGGATATTGATCTACCTAATGTGGTGACTGAGTCAGTAATGAACAGCGAACATGCCATGCCACTATGCCAGATAATACTGCGAGACAAGATCCGATTCTCGGCAGCTATGAAATTGTAGGGGAAAATGGGCAAGTTCCACTATGCAACTCAACCACTGCGGCTGTAACCCCAGAACTAGCTATAAACACAGAGGGCGAGCATGAGTTTGAAGCTGTGTATCAGGAACCTATGGCGGCGCGGCCATGGCTACAGCCGAGCTGTGCAGGCACAGCTGCTGCCGCAGCTAGGCACACCAAGCTGCTGCCGCTGGAAGTGCTGGAAGCTGTGGCGCCGACTGCGCCGTCGGGCTGCAACAGCGGCGTGAAGGCGACAGCGGGCGCGCACGCGAGGAAGACGGCGGAAGGCGTACGCGCGAGCTGCTGTTCGGGATCTTGCGCTCGGCCTCGCCAGCTGCTGGCCGTCGGGATTGGGGACGCCGGCCGGCGCGGCCGTATCTGTCGGGAGAAAAGACCGTGACACAGAGAGAGGTGAGGAAAGGAACTTATCACAGGAGCAAATTTGTCCATACAGAATTATGTAGAGTCCTCGTACACCGGCTATCGTAGAGAATGTGAGATTTCAAAGTATAGAAGAATTTCAATGACATATTTCCAATATCCAAAATTATAATGGTAGATCTCCAACCCGTGAAAATTCCAATGGTATGAAACCAATTAACCTAAAATTTTAAGTACCTACAACTTACTCTACAAAATTGTAATAATATATAGCAACGCACAAAACTTTGACCAATTATGTGTTTGTGGGGGTGACCCGACGGCCTGGCAGTACCCTCGGCTTGCAACTCCCTTGTTTGCCGCACTTGGCCCAACTTTGGAGCCCGCCAGCCTGGCCCACATGTGATCTGAAGCAGGTGGTGGCTGGCCTATGGGAAAACGAGTCTCACCCTTGGGCGAGATCGGTGCCTCGCTCACGTGGCTCGCATCACCTCCCGTGACGAGTGTTCACCTCCGGCGTCTCTGGGTGAATAGCCTAATAAAATTTCTACAAATCACTCGAGCAACTTGTTAGTAAATAACAAAGCGTAAATGCGTTTGCTCTAACTCTACTTATCGGCAAACCTCCTATTGACAATTCTAGTTGCTATAGTCTCTAAATCACACACAAGGGCTATGTCTCTACTTTACCACTAGGTGGAAGAGCTAAGATACTCTAGCAACTAAGCAATTCTACACAAGCTACACAAGCACAATATATATCTCAAAGTAAATGCAAGGTAGAGAGAAGGTTTTATACTAAAGTGTCGAGGTAAGTCAACCAATCACCGTAGGATGTATATCAATATGAACAATGAAGCCAATCACCAACGAATGACAAGAGACAAATAGAGACACAATGATTTACCCCGAAAGTTCACTTGAGCACCCGTCAAGCTACGTCTCCATTATGTCGACCTTCTCACGTGTGGGTCAAGGTGGAGCTCACTCCAAGCCAAATGCCTTTAGGCTTCTTGAACCCAAAGCAAATGAGAGGTACTCACCGACACGAGCAATGTATTATCTTGCAATTCGTCATCCCGACGAGGATGCACGGTCCTCTCACAAATCACTTGGGAGGTGGCCAAGAACATTCACCTTCTCTTGCCAACGCCTCCACCAATCACCAAGCCGGCTAGGAGTGGTGCTCTTCAAGAGCAACAAGAAAACCACCGGCTCACAACGATCCACAAGTGCCACTAGATGCAAAGATCAAAGCAAAGTGCACTTGAATCACCTCAACTCACTAGAATGATGCTCACAAGCAAAGGGAGTGAGGAGGAGGATGTTTGCTCAGCTCAAACGGTGTTAGAATGTATAAGAATGACCAAGAGGCCTTCCCATGGCCGGCCAAACACATATATATAGCCATCCCATCGAAATAGAGCCGTTACTTTCAAACACGCCGAAAATCGTATAGCGCCGACGCGCCAGCGCCCGTGCCAACCGGCAAGACGGGCACCGCTAGCGGCGGCTGCTTGTCGCCGGACGCGCCAGCGCAAAGCGCCAGACGCTGCCGGCGCCACGCCCGGGCGACCCCTCTCCGTGACATGCTCTCGGCGCGCCGGACGCGCCAGCGAGCATCGGCGCCGTTCAATCGCACTGCCGTCGAACCCTCGCCATGTGCGCCGGACGCTGGGACTCCTCGAGCCGCGTCGGGCGTGAGGCGCCGACGCTGCCGTCGGCGTCGCGGTCGGCCCTCAACACTGCGCCCGGACGCGCGCCAGCGCTTTCACGCCGGCCGCGTTAGGGCGCAGGTCACTTTCTTGCCGAGGCTCCCAAATTTTGCGTCGGATCGATTTTGTTCCAACTTCCGTCACTTGTCTTATGTTACCAACACGTCGAAGAACACCCCGCCCTTTGTGTTAGCATTTTCAAAACATTTTCACTAAGTACGGAGTTAGCTCTCTAGGTTAGAATGCATGCAAATGATTTTGAACCTAGAGGCACATGAGGACCAATATGTACAATAGTTTTCCCCTCTTTATAGTACGAATTTTATCGATCCTATAAACACTCACACCCTCTATGGTGTCTTGAGTGTAAAATCAAAATAGCCCTATGATATACCTTTGCCTTGAGCCCATTTTGATCCTTGAAACACGCCAAACCACGCACTTGATCATTAATTGGATCACCTCGACCCATTCACCATGACCACCATGCACCGTCCTTGGCTTGACCAATCTCCAACTAAATCAAACGCTTAGCATAGAGAGATTAGTCCTAGGATGTCACTAATTAGCCAAAACCAATCTAGAGATCTTCAATCTCCCTCCCGTTCCCTGCGTGCTTCGGCTCTTCCGTGATGGCGATGGTGGCGTCCATGGCCTGGTGTAAGATCCTAGATGGCTAGAGGGGGGGTGAATAGCCTATAAAAATTTTCTACAAGCTCAAATTAACAAACCGATTAGTATAACAAAAGGCGTAAACGCGGTTTGCACTAGCTCTAACGTCTTGCAAGCCTTCTAGTGGCAATCCTAGATATATTCTATGATCTCTATGTCACACACAATCTATGTCACTACTCTATCTAATGAGCAATCCTAGATAAGCCTTATGCTAGCAAGAACACCTACACAAGCAAAGCTAGCCCTCTACACAATATAAACTAGGAAGGTAAGTGCAAGAGATAGAGCTCGATATACCAACGTGTAGAGGCAATGTACCAATCACCGATGTCGAGGATGAACAATCAAACCAATAAGATGATGAGCCAATCACCAAGACAAGAGACACGTCGATGTGTTGACCCGGAGTTCACTTGTACACCGACAAGCTAGTCTCCGGTTATGCCGACCAACACAAGGATGGTGCTTGAGCTAGGCGGTGCACTTGCTAGCCTCAAGCCACCACTCACAAGTGAGGTACCCAAGACACGAGCAATGTATTCCTTGCAATTGCCTTCCGACGAGGATTGCATATTCCTCTTACAAATCACCGGAGGTGGCCAAGAACAATCACCTTCTCTTGCCAACGCCTCCACCAATGCACCAAGCCGGGCTAGGAGCGGTGTCTCCAAGAGCAAAGGGAAACTAACCGCTCACAACGATCCCCAAGTGCCTCTAGATGCAAGAACTCGATGCAAATGCACTTAGATGTCCACTTCTCTCAAGAATGAAGCTCACAATCAAGAATGAGAGAGGGAGGGCTTGTTGCTCAGCTCTAGGATATTAGGAGTGATTCAAATGACCAAGAGAGTGAGCAATGGCCAGCCAAAGGTGTATAAATAGGCCCCATCAAGAAATGTGGCCGTTGGGAGGAAATGTCCATTTCCTGCGCGTCGACCGAACGCACCGACCGGACTCATCCGCGCAGTCCGGTCAAGCGCCGATCGCTCCCAACCGAGATCCGGTCACAAAGGACAACATCCTTGGCCCCACATCCGGCAGCCGGCTCCATGCGTCGATCCATGCTTCGGTGGTGACCGGAACCAACAATCCATCGCGTCCGTCGATCCATAAAACTAGACCGAAAAACACCCTTCTTCGGAATCCCGACCGGACTCACGACGATCGGACCGCCCGGCCGAGTCCATGCGCCCCGGCCACGGGTCGGCCGCAGTGGTCCGGTCAGGCTTGAGTGCTTAAACATCGTCGTTGTGTTGTTGTTTCTTCGCCTTTGCTCCAAACCGCTTCCGTCATTTGATTCTTGTTGCCAACACGTCGAAGAACACCTCGAGCACTTGTGTTAGCATTTTGAAAACCATTTTCATCAAGCACGGAGTTAGCTCTTTAGGTTAGAATGCATGCATATGAATTTTGAACCTAAAGGCATTGGAGGACCGATATGTACGATAAGTTTCCCCTCTTTATAGTACGGCTGATCGATCCTATAATCACTCACACCCTCTATGGTGTCTTGAGTGTGAAATCAAAAGGCCCTATGGTTATACCTTTGCCTTGAGCCAATTTGATCTCCAGATATCTCCAAGTTGGACACTTGATCATCCTTTGGATCACCTCGATCCATCCTCCATGATCACAATGCTCCAAGCTTGTCATGACCAATCTCCAATCTAGTCAAACACTTAGCATCGAGAGATTAGTCCTTAGGTGTCACTAATTAGACAAAACCAAACTAGAGATCTTCATCGCTGGACGCCTCGCCTCCACTGTTGCACTCTCACCGCGCGGCCGGGCGGTGAGGATCTGAGACTCGACGCCGTAGGGACGGGGCCGCCATCCATCTCGCCGCCGGCCCGCAGAGCACGCCACCACCTCGACGCCGGTGCCCCGCGCCTCAACCCCGCGCTCTCCGGCCGCCTTGCGGCCGAGCCACGTCCCCCTCTTCGTCCCGCGCAGCCTCCTTCCCGGATGCGCCGCTCCGCTTCGCCCTTGGCGAGCACGCCGCGCCCGGTCACCATTCGCCCTCAGCCGCACACAACCACCGCGAGCCGCGGGGAGCGCCACTGTTGCGCCCTCCTCCCGCTTCACTTAGGGTGACAGGCCGTCCGCGGCGGTGTCCGCCCCGTATTTACCTTCCTTTCCGAGGACATGGCGTCCCGGAGTCAGCGCACCGGCTCGAGCAATGGCGGACTAGGTCGAAGGGCGCGGCACCGAGACTGGAGGTGGAGCTAGACGAGGCTGGGACGGCGTGGAGAGGCCCAGCAGAGCGCGATACCTCGTGCTCGTCGGCGTCTATGGCCGTGGTGGGGTAGTCCAGGTGCTCGATGAAATGCTGATTATGACAGAAAGTTGACGATGTCAGTGCCGAGTAGCCATATCTCCATTTGGGCTACAAAGCCTACCAACCAATGTCTGTGCAGAGTAGCCATGTCTCCATTTGGGCTGAAAGCAAACACCTCGTTTGGGCCAGGCCTTTTCTGTACTCAAACAAGAGCAGTTGCACCTGGACTGGCTTGGCGAGGCCTAGGTCTGTCGGGCGGGCCGAGCTGGAACGTGGGGCCCACAAGGTGTATCGAAGCACCGTCCGCTCTCAAATCAAAGGCGGAGGAGGCCTCGCCCCGCCTCCTTCGGCTCTGCGTCTTCTTGCGGATAACGGGGAGCTCGAGGCCGAGCGAGCGACGGACGGCACCATGGCGATGCGAGCAGCTACGGCGGCGGCGACAGGCTTCTTCTCTCCATCCTCCGTCTCCCCGAGGCGCTTCTCGTCCGCCACACCGCCGGCGTCACTCTCCCCCGGGCGCTGCATCCAGCGCCACCATCGTCTCCGCGCCTTCCCAAGTACGGTGCTGCTATCTATCCCTCCGTTCCTTCCTTTTTGTTTTTGGTGTTCCCATTTCCCATTCCTCTCGCTCCATTCGCCTTGCAGGTTCGGAAATACCTCTGGAGGAACTCAACCCGTCCGTCGATCTGCTTGTAGGCTCCATCCCTCTCCCTGCCCCCTTCTGTCTGTCATCTGTTCATCTCCCTGTTATTTCTTGAAATATTCGTTATCCTACTTATGGACGGACTTTGCATGGCTTTATTGGTTGCAATCTAATGCAGAGGAAAACTGCGGAGGCCGTCGGCGATTTCAGGAAAACACCAATCTATATTGTTGGTATGCTTCTCAGCTTCATTATGATTTTTTTGAGGGGGGGATTAAAAGACCTCAACAAAACCAATTATTAGCTATAACAATCAAATTTAGACACAGTTTTAATTTGGTAACACAACAAACTAACAAATATTACACTTAGTATCCCAAAAGTGAGGAAACTGTCAAACTGATTGTAAAAAATTGGGCATGTTCTTGATCCAACCAACATTTTATTTTTTTAGCCAAACTTTCGCATAGCACAGGTCTTGGTTATGTCAATATTTCAGGAATAGATATCAATATGCGATGTGATCTTCCTTGTCATTATAATCATTGTAATGGACGGAGTATTTGTAAGCTGTCTAGACTCTAGATGCAAGATTTCTCAAAAAAAAAAAGACTCTGGATGCAAGATGCAAATATCAGGTCAGTATGCATCTAAACAGCACAAGAGAAAACATCTGTCCTTGGTGTGAGGACATTGTTGGATTCTAAATCTCAGCAGTTTCTTTGACTACCACAATTTACGGCAAATGAATGTCTTCACTGGACAAGAGTACGCGACAGAAGCAAGTTGCCAAACATTTTTCTAGTTGAGTATCCAATTCCTCCTGCTGTCATTGTGTTCCGACAGTTATGGTTGATCACCACTAGAATTTGGATTTGTTGTTGTCTAGCAAAGTAATTGCAGTCCCAGACACAGCCTGCAATTTTCTGCCAAGCTATTTGAGATAAAGGTTGATTACTGTGAGAGGAAGGGTCGCTTCTTTCTGGTTCCTACAGAGCTTCCAAATTTGATCTACATTACAATCCTTGACAGTAGCTTGGCCATTGTGACCTCTTTGTTCTGCAGTAGGAGCTGCAGTGGTTTTCAAACTTGCATTTGATTTCAACCTATGACATCCAAATCAGCATCCAATCTTTTTATGTTAACCAACCAAACCATTTTGCCTCATTAGCTGATTTCTGATTAGTTTCCACGAGCAGGTGTGCTCCAGGGTGTCTTCTCCTCATCATGTGTTAAATCTGTGCCTTGAATAGGGGACCAAAGATTCAGCAAAATGCTACAATTGTTGATGGGATGGCCCTTTTCATCCAGGTCCTATTCTGAAGAGCTCAGCTGCAAGCCTACAACCTTCCAAGTTTCCCTCTAGGCCAAGGTGTACACTGCCTGTCTGCCAATGCAATTTCTTTCAAAGTAGCATGTCAGGCCTGCTGTTCTAAATCTGCGGCAATCTTCATGCTCATGCAAGAATTTAACCTGAGTGCCATTAACTACCATGGCAGAAGTACAATTCCTTGTCCGCCAGTCTGCCTCATCATGGAGTGTGTTCATTCCGATCCATCCTATTTTGTCCCTTCTGAGTTTACTAGAACCTTGACATCTCCTCTATGTCACTTGGGGAAAGAAATAGGCCGGGTCCTGGCCAGCAAGATGCAACTGACTAGATGTTCCTGAATGCATAGGCACGGATTGCACAGCCAAGCGCAACATCGCCAAGCTGCTCGCGAATTCCATAATATACCGCTACCTCTGCAGTGAGGAACTGCTTGAGGATGTTCTTGGTGGCAAGGACGCCCTCAGAGCCTTCAAAGAATCTGATGAGAAGGCCTATCTTGAAGTCGAGGTGCTTTCCTTCTTTCTCCCTTCCTCCCTCTATTTTTTTACTAGTTTTCTTGCTCGAAATGCTACTGCCCCTACATTACCTAGCACTAATTTTCCATTCTTCTGTTTCGCTGGTAGACCGAAGGGTTAAAGCAGCTCACGTCCATGGGTAGCCTTGTGTTGTGCTGTGGCGATGGCGCTGTCATGAACTCGACCAATCTGTAAGTATGGATGTATATCCATTGTCTATTATTTTTGTCACGCGTGTTAAGTTATTATTATTAGTTAGGGTTCGCAAAAAAAATATTAGTTAAGTCTACTGATGCTGGTGTTATTAAACCCTCCAGGGGGCTGCTGAGGCATGGTGTCTCCATTTGGATTGATGTTCCTCTCGAAATGGCAGCAAATGACATGCTGAAGAGCACGGGAACACAAGCTACTACGGATCCAGACTCTTTTTCTCAGGTTACCCTATATTTTCGATAGCCAGTGGTTTGGTGCTCTCCATGGATGTGATGACTGACTGAAATTCAAGTGTTATTTGTGAATCATGCTGCCACGTTGTCTGGATAATTATTAGCATGTTTACCTTTTTAAACTTGACCTCTATCTAATCTACATGTTTAGGCGATGAGCAAGCTCCGTCAGCGGTACGATGAACTGAAAGAGCGCTATGGAGTTTCTGATATTACTGTTTCAGTACAAAGTAAAGATAGATCCTCAAACTGCCTTTCATTCCTTTTGAGTTACTATCAATAGATGGTAAGTATTTAGAATCGGGTAAACTTTTTTTTTTTCTGAGATGCATCTACATCTTTCAGGTGTGGCTTCGCAGCGGGGGTACAGCAGCGTTGACTCGGTGACACTTGAGGACATGGTCCTTGAAGTAAGCAATACTCCCTCGCGTTCCAAATTATAAGATGTTTTGGCTTTTCGATACGTTGTATTTGCTTATGCACGTAGATATACACTACGCCTATATACGTAGAAAAGCAATGTATCTAGAAAAAGCCAAACGCCTTATAATTTGGGACAATTTAGTATTTTATTTCTTTTCAGACCACATGTCTTCATTTCGGACAATTAGGCACAGCACTTTGTAGCTTGTGAATACAACTGATTTTAACATTGGACACATTCTCACATAAGTTTGATCTCTTCCCAGATCGTGAGGCAAATCGAGAAGCTGATCCGAGCAAAGGAGATGATGGAAGCTGCAGGGAGGCCCTTCTAAATCTGAACTAGATACACATACACACAATACTTTGGCTCCGGCATACGTATTTGCTCTCCAGCTGCCCGAACTCAGACGCCTCCTCGCTGTTGAAGAAACTGATGATTGCAGTTGCCCACGAATCAAAACACAAGCGCCTGAAATCTAAGGAACTGAAGCTCCGTTGTTCTTGTTCCACTCGACTACTCGAGCATATGCTTATATTGTATTGCAAGATCGCTTGCCATTTGAGATACTAGTGCAAATGCATTACGTGTCTACTACACATGGCTGATGCAAAACTGCCATGGTTGAATTCACTGTCCTAATGGAAATGGCAGTTTTGTTGTCTATACATGGCCCAGCGACCAAACTTTGCTGAATTTTGTGAAAGGATAAGGAAAATTTGAGAAAATGCTTTTTACAATGAACATGTTGTGATGCTAAGCGAAGGCTTTTACAGGATCTCGATAGATTTTATTACTTATGATCCATTTACATGGGGAGCGAGATTTCGGCTTTTTATCGGAGATAACGAGTGATGAAAGAAGAGGTCCCAAAACAAAAAGAGTGATGAAAGAAGAAAACTAAGGAAGCAATTATTTTTTTTATGACAACTAAGGAAGCAATTTTTTGAATGAAACTGAAAGACAAGCCTCTCCACGCATTCACGCGCGCTGACGTGGCGAGGCGACTGCGTGGTGGGTCCCACGTGCAGCCTCACGAGCCGCGTCACGCCCCCGGACCAGATGGCGGCTATTACCCGACGACGAGGAGAGCGGGGAGAGACGAGATCCATTCCCAACTGCCGCAGCTGCGCCTCGGGCCCGAACCCTAGCTAGCCAGCAAGCCGGACGGAGAGCAGCCATGGCGCGGTGCCTCGCGCTCGTCGTCGCCCTCCTACTCGTCGGCCTCGCCGCCTCCGGCGCCGCGGCGGCGGCCGACGCGCCTTTCGTCGTCGCGCACAAGAAGGTTTCGCTCTCCCGCCCCAAGCCGGGCGTCGAGCGCGTCGCCGTCTCCCTCGACCTCTACAACCAGGGATCCGCGTGAGTACTAACGCTGCACCCCACCGCCGCCGATCCGGTTTGTCGATTGGTAGTATTGTATTTTCCGCCGATCTGGCTTGTTGCGTGTACTAGTTTCGCTTTGCTTCTGCGATCTGATCTGGCTCCGGTATGCCGTCCCTTGGCTTGCGTGGATCTGCGTCGTGCGGTGAGCGAGTGATGCGAGGTTTCCTCCTTAAACCTTAGCCGCCGGGGGATTTAGTTTACCAAAAAATTTATTATCGTATAGGTCTGCTAAATCTGAATGATAGATTTGCTTAATTGTGTATAAGAAGCGAAGAATTCATAATTTTCAACCTTTGCTTGCTCTCCTGCGTCTATAGATCCCCCAATTCTCACAATCCCTTGCTGGAAACAGGAGCAGACTATTATGCCCTGTGTTCTACCCTCGGTCTTAATTGACTGCTAGATCAAGAGTGCTGGCCTTGCTCTTAATTGACTGGTAGATCAAGAGTGCTGGCCTTGCTCTTAATTTACTGCTAGATCAAGAATTTGTTATCCTCAGTTTCGAACTAATCAATGATTCCCGTGCATATTTGGCGCATGCTAATAGTTATCTAGCTAAACAACCAGTAAGGCCAACATCTCAATCCCTCCATCCAAAGCGCTGGTGCTAGCTTGCGTGTACGTAGTTGTGTCACAAAGAAAATGTTCATAGGGTCCACGTCGCCTATTTTGTCTTCTACATCTTACTAGGACTTTTATTCTGTCATCATGCAGATGGTTAATGATTTCTATATTTGTAAGGTTTTTTTGGCAAAAAAAAGAGCTTTGCAATTTATTTCATACATAAATTTATGCTTTGTTGGTTTTCCAAGGAGTTCACTCTTTGGTCTGCAATTGCAAAAGGAAATATGATTTCTATTTATTCACAGAACTGTGTGTCAAGTTTGCTTTGGGTTTAAGGCAATTCGTACCATCACGGTTGCATGCATTCTGTTTTTACTAGTCATTTGTATGGGACAGCACAATTTTTTGTTGCTTTGCCTAGCTAAATATATCTTGCTTGTTCAAATGTATATATCCTGTAGCGTCACATGTTTATAGTATATATCTGGCTAGATCTTTTAACCAAACACATTACTGTTCTACTAGTTGGTTATGTTAAACATTAAATTGCGTAATAAAGTGATCTGGAATTTTTGCTATATGACTACTCCCTCCGTGCTACAACAATTGTTGGTATCACCATGTGCTACTGCTTTCTCTTGTATCACAGTTTCAGTAATACTTGATGTGCTTGAATTTGGTCATTAAAGTTTATTTTTTCTTGATTTGGACTTTGGAGCCATTGCATGATGTATATGTGTCTCTTTCTGTTTCTTATGATGGAAAATGAACCCTGTATTTTCTCACACCATCTGGATGGACTTATTGTAATACCTATTGCAGGACTGCCTATGATGTGTCCATTAATGATGACTCTTGGCCAACAGAAGCATTTGAGCTTGTCACTGGAGAGAAATCGAAGACATTGGAAAGGCTTGAGCCGTGAGTACATTTTGTAATGCACATCTCTGCTTTATGTGTTAATGCACATCAGTGCAGAAAATGATTTCATTACTTTGACTCTTTCAGTGGTGCCACTGCTTCACACACATATGTCCTGGAGACCAAAACACAGGGCAGGTTCCAGGGTTCACCAGCTATTATTACATACCGTGTTCCCACAAAGACAGCTCTTCAGGTTTCCCCCTTACATCTACTGTTCATAATTCAATAGTGTTTCTTATGTTATGTGCCTTGTATTATCCTCTTATTTTCAACATCGCTATTGCTTGACACGTGGTATTTAGCTAAATCAATGTTTTGTATATGTTGAAGGAGGCCTACTCAGCTCCCATGTTCCCACTGGATATTCTCGCTGAGAGACCTCCAGAGAAGAAGTTTGAATGGGTGAGTAATCATGCCGTTACATGCACATCCTTGTCCATGTCTCTTTTTGATACTGATGTTTGGATGCTGTTTCTGGTGCTACCTCCGCATGGAAATCTGAATATGCTTTCATACTATGTTCAGGCTAAGGTATTTCTTTATTTCCTTCTGCTTTGTCAATTTCCCTAGTTCATCTAAATAACTGTTCTGGTAGAGTTTAGCATTCATTTGAGCTGGACACTAACAAAAAAATATTGTTATCCATGTGCAGAGGCTTGTGGCGAAATACGGGTCACTTGTGTCTGTTGTCTCGATTGTTGGACTTTTTGTCTACCTCGTCGCGAGCCCGTCAAAGAGCGGCTCAAAATCAAGCAAGAAAAAGACGCTGATCTACTTATAGGTCGCAGTTGACGGTGTAGCTGGTGGTTTTGCCTGGAGGAACTCTTGGTAGTTTGAGCTGAGCGAAAGCTTTTCAAGTTTACATTTACTCACCACACCATGAACTGCAATGAAGTGAGCATCAGTTAGAAAAGCGGACCTGTAATTTTGATTGGTTATTACTTTGTGTTTCTGTCAGTGACTTAACTCGGAGGACCTGTAACTAGGAAAGTTACTTTTGCTTGAAAGAACATTTTGGTATATGATTGTTGTTTCTGTCCGTGTGTGGCTGCGTGAATTTGAGAGCAACCATTTGGAATTTGGTCGCACGCTTTCAGCTGACAATGGTCATGACATAGCAACTGCTGGTGATCTGAACCTTTGCATGTTGGAGATCACATTGGACTGCTTGTGTCTCCCGCTGCACTGCATACCATCGTCGGCTTCATGGCTTAGGGTGAGGTTCAGACACTGTAGTTTCCGATGATGATCAAGAAGCTACTATGGCTGTCATTTCGCCATCTACAATTCTACATCACCAATTCAAAGCACAGTTTCTGTCCGATCTGCCGTGCACTTCATTCCCTGCGAAGATTAATCAAGATTCAATTCAATAGAAGCGGAAAAAACATGTTCCAAAATAATTGGCGCTACAAGTAAATAAATTGAGCAATACATCGTTGGATCCATCATTATCAAAATTACTTTAAATGTGTCATATATTGCTGGCTATTTGTACAGATATTCACATAAAAAGAGTGGTCGAACATAAGACACTGATGTCAAATTTCCCATCAAAAGGAGGTTAGTATTATAGTTATAATAGTAGAAAGCTTAGAATACAATAATAAAACTGATGGGATGAATAATACAAAAGAAATCCTAGCCCACATTTGCATAAAAGCTTTGGGAATGCTCATCCAGTTGTTTTGTTGACTCCACTGTAATCAACGAAAGTTCGTCATGAATAGAACCAAGAGTAAAGTGCATGTCGGGCCTCAAACTATTGAGAGCAATCCCATCTGCGCCCCTCAAACTAACAAAGCCGACCGTCTGGCCCCGCGATCTATTGTTCTCGCACACCAACGGTCCAAACCCCGCCATGTCAGCACTAGTATCCGACGTGGCCATGCTACACTGGCAGCTAGATGTTGGGCCCATGCCAACTTCTCAGAAAACCCCATGCCCATTTTCTCTTTCTCATTCTCAAGTCCATTCTCTCACCAACGGAGGCAGGTCAGAGCATAGGCATCCTCCTCGGTGCTCCCGAGCCCGCCCAGAACAGGAATGACGCAGTAGACAGGCCCTTCGTCGTTTACCAGGTGTGGCTTCTGGCTACCCTGCCGGCGGTAGATGGCTCCTCCGCTATGGGCCTGTAGCCCTGTAGGAGTATCCTCGCCGGCAGTTGCTGCACTTCTTCTCCTACATCGAGTCTCCAGGCCATCACTACTACAATAGCTTACTATAAGAACGCCAGCCATTTACATTAGGGGCGGTTCATTTTTCGAGCCGCCCTATAGTTGGGCACCATACGAGCCGCCCCTATAGTGACCACATTAGGGGCGGCTGGTGTTCTGAGCCGCCCTACTATTATTAGGGGCGGTTCAATCACCGCCCTGTCGCGGTCCACGACAGGGGCGGCTCTATATTGGGCGCCCCTACGGTGGGATCCCGAATTTTGAAACGAGACACTAAAAATAAAAATTCGTAAACGACCTCGGATGTAAAAACTTCCTACATACGAAATGTAGATCTCGAAAAGTTATGAAACTTTGTAGTTAACCACTTTTACTTTGAAATCATCTAGTCATGCAAAAGTCGTGTTTAAATGTCTCAAATTTGAAATTCAAATTTCAGTAAACGACCTCGGACGGAAAAACTTCCTTCATATGAAATGTAGATCTCGAAAAGTTATGAAATTTTGTAGTTGACCACTTTTTACTTTGAAATCATCTAGTCATGCAAAAGTTGTGTTCAAATGTCTCAAATTTGAAATTCAAAATTAAGTGAAACGACCTCGGATGGAAAAACTTCCAACATATGAAATGTAGATCTCGAAAAGTTATGAAACTTTGTAGTTGACCACTTTTTACTTTGAATCCATTTAGGGCCTCAAATAGTCAATTTACACTCGGATTTGTATAATATTTGGGGAAGCGGAATGAGATATGAACACATATGAGTGTGTAGTGCGTGGTGGGGGGGAAGTATACAAGGCAGCACGAGGTCGCGGGTTCGAATCTTGGGTGGCGCAACATTTGCAAAAAGCCCGAAAAATCATCATGTGTAGGGGATGTGAGTGGTTGGCCGGTGGGGTCCTCCCCGTTTAATAAAAATGTTTTGGTATTTTTTTTTTTTTGAATTTTGAAAACGCGATTTCGAAAAATAATCGTAGGGGCGGCTCATACAATAGGGCGGTTGCATCACCAACCGCCCTCTACTGCAAAACAACTGGGAGGAACGGAAGATTAGGGGCGGCCGGCAAAACCGCCCCTACAGCAGGCAAACCACCCGCCCCTATAGAAAGGTTATGTAGTAGTGCATCTTCTTCTCCTACATCGATGCATGCATGTATGGCGGATACATCGGAAGCCCACACGCCCCATTCCACGAGCTGTGTATGAGCACACACGTCGAGTCTCCAGGCCATCTTCTCCTACATCGATGCATGCATGTATGCCCGGCGCGTCAAGGGACAACGGTGGAAAAGAATGGACTCGAGAATGAGAAAGAAAAAATGGGCATGGGGTTTTTTCGAGAAGTTGGCATGGGCCCAAATTGAAATCTCATGTTTGGTTTTGGAAATTGATGACACACTTGTGGACTAATCCTTTGCTCTAAGTGATGACTATGAGATAGGATTAGATGGATGACAAGGAGCATGATGATTATGAACATGGACGATGATGGTGGACATGATGGATCGTCAAGCTTGGTGATCGGCTTGAGAGGAACCCGGGAGATCAAGGCAAAGGTATCTTGATAGGGTTTTTCTTTCGGTGGTCAAGACACGATAGAGCATGTCATCACATTATAGGATAGATAGCCGACTATCAAGAGGGGATGTTGCGACAATCCTTTGGTGAAGTGCTTCTAGGTCCAATTGACTTGCATATGCATTTAGGATTGAGAGCACTAACCGTTCTTATCTAACCGATCGCGACGTGCTAACACAAGTGCTCATGGGACACATTCGAAGTGTTGGCAACTCAAGACAAGAAGTTTAAACTTGGAAAGATGGAAAGACGACGGCCTTAACGATGAAGAGGAATATTTTGTACAGCCACGGACGGCCGCTAGCGCTAGCGCGGCAGTGCAAATATTCAAATCGGGCGCGCTGACGCGTCCGGGCGAAGAGCACCCGACGCGGTCATTTTGGATCCGTCGCGTCCGGCCTTTGTGGAGATGTCGTCTTCGAGGAAGTTCGCCCGGCGCAGCGCGGCGCTGGCGCGGCCGGCGGTGAGCCGTCTGCGATCGAAGAGGGTGTCGAGGACCCCGACGGACGCGGCGCTGGCGCATCCGGCCGGCATCTGGCGCGCATTGTCGTGCGGCGCGCTGCCCGCGTCCGGCGAGCGCCGTCGCTTGATCTAGTAAGGGTGTCGAGGAGACCCCCGCCGACGCCTTGGCGCCGGCGCGCGTCCGTATGTGCCGGCATCCCAGTGCCGTGGTTTTGCGGCGCTGGGCGTCCGGCCGCAGCGTCTGCGGGGGATTTTGAACCAACGACTAGTTTTCGACTTGGGGTCTATATATACTAGTTTGGCGGTTCATTTGTCCCTCTCTTGCACATTTCAACAGCCTAACTCATTTGTGAGCTTGTGAGACTCCTCTCCACTCATCCCCTCACTCTAACTTCGAATCTTGAGTGAGATTGAGAGTGATAGAAGTGCGTTGCTTGATTGGTCTTGCATCTAGAGGCACTTCATCCTTGGAGAAGCCGCGGGATCTTGTTTCTCTTGGGAATTTGCCCTGGTTCCCTAGCGGCTTGGAGCAAGAGGCGGTGTTGAGCTCAAGTGGAGCTTGTTTGAGGCCACAGGTGGTGATTGTGAGGGGTCGTTCCTTACCCCGCGGGAGATTCGCGAAAGGAGCACTAGTGGATTGCTCGTGGCTTGTTGGACCCTCTCTTGTGATCGTTTGCTTGAGCTCCCATAGGGGATTTGGCACCGCCATTGCTTAGCATACGTCAACGCGAGTGTGTCGCCACAACGGGACTTAGCGTCTTAGGCAAGCACGTGAACCTCGGTGAAAAATCATCGTGTCACTTGTTCTTGCTCGTTGCGCATTTCTCGGTGATCACGGTGATTGGCTACAACCTCGACACTACACCGGTGGTATTGTATTCTAGCCTCTTCGCTTTACCTTCACTAGCTTACTTGTGTAGAATTACTAGTTTGCTTAGTTGGCTTGTGTAGCTTTGTTCCTAGTGGTTGTTTTAGTTAGAATTGCTTGTCCACCTAGGAGAAAACTAGTGACTTAGCTCTTGTGTGGTTTAGAGACAATAGAATTGAATTGTGGCTTGCATAACTAGTTGAAGCATTGCTTATTTGCTACGCCATCTTGTTGTCTAACCCGGGTGCTTAGTGTTGTTGCAAGAATTTTTTAATAGGCTATTCACCCCCCCCTCTAGCCATTAGGACCTTTCAAGTGGTATCGGAGCCGAGGCACCGTATTTGTGAGGCTTAACATCCTACGGTGACAAAATGGCAATGACTTTTCATGTCAACAACACCAAGAAGGCGCCACCTTTCGATGGCACCAACTTTGCCTATTGGAAGGTGAAGATGACCGCACACCTCAAGTCAATCAATAGAGAAGTGTGGGTTGTGACCGAGAACAAGTTTGAGGTGGCCAAACCAAATGAGCCAACCGCGGTCGAAGAGAAGAAGTTATATGCAAATGATGTGGCCGTGAGTGCTTTTCATGAGGCATTCAATGATAGAGTGTTTGAGCAAGTCAAGTCACTCACCATTGCTCATGAGATTTGGAAGAAGCTAGAAGAGTGCTATGAGGGCACCGGAAGGCGTCAAGTAAGCAAAGGCCTATATCAAGCTTGAGCAATTCAATAGCTTCAAGATGGAGGAAGATGAGACCGTGCCGGAGATGTTTCACCGCATGCAAGTGTTGGTGAATGATCTCAATGCTCTAGGAGAAGAGATCAAGGACAAGACCTTCAACATGAAGTTCTTGAGATGTTTGCCCGAGCGGTTTGGGATGTTCATCACCGTGCTAGTGAGGTCAAATTTGAAGGATTTGACTCCCAACCAATTGCTTGATGAGGTTATGACCGATGACTCCTATAGAGATGACAAGAAAAAGCAAGAGCTCATCAACAAGGCAAACAAGAAAGTCAAGGATGAAGAGAAGAAAGAGGACAAGAAGAGCTTGGCACTCAAGGCTAGCTCATCATCAAAGGGCAAGAAGAAGAAGGAAGAATCAAGTGATAAAGAGGATGGCACCTCTACAAGTAGAAGTAAAGTGGATGAGCAAATGACTCTCTTTGTGAGAAGATTGGGGAAGTTTGTAAAGAAGAACTACATCTCCAAGAACAAGAAGAAGCAATCATCCAAGAAGAAGACCAAGGATAGCAAGAATGAAGGCAACATGACATGCTTTTCGTTGTCATGATGATTGTCACTTGATTGCCGAGTACCCATATGAAAGTGATGATGAGAAGGGCTTCAAGAAAGCAAGGAAGAAGAATGATGCCAAGAATGAGAAGGAGAAGAAGCCCAAGAAGAAGAATGAGTCACATGTGGCTATGTGGGATAGTGATGGCTCATCCTCTTCAAGTGATGAAGAAGAGGAGAAGAAGAACAAGAAGAAGGGACAAGCTTACCTTGCTATGCATGACAAGATCTCCCTCTTCGACACTCCTTCCTCATGCTTCATGGCTAAGGCCACCAAGGTACAATCTATCACTAGTGATGATGATGATGATAGTGATAGTGATAGTGATGATGAGGAGCAAACACTCACTAGGGAAGAGTTGCAAAGCATGCTTGATGATTGCATTGTCATGTTCAAGCAAAGTAGGAAGGAATGCAAGGGCTTGCGTAAGGAAACAAAGAGCCTTAAGCAAGAACTTGATGAGCTTTGGGCATCTTATGAGAGTCTAGAGGTAGACCATAAGAAGCTTGAGAAATCTCATTCTAAGTTAGAGAAAGCTCATTCCTCTCTACTTGATGAGCACAAGTTGTGCTTAGTTGTTGAGAATGTTGATACATCCAATGCAAGCATCATGTGTGACATTCTTGTTGATGAATCAACCCCCAAGTGTGAGACCTCCACTAGCTCTATCACTAGCATATCCATCTCTAGTGAAGATAATGACAACTCTATGCTTATTCATGAGAATGCATGTTTAAAGAGGGAAGTAAAGGAGCTCAATCACACCTTGGCTAAGGCCTATGATGGTGAGGACCGCTTGCTTATGTGCTTGGGTAGCCAAAGGGCATCCTTATACAAGGAGGGCTTAGGCTATATCCCCAAGAAAGGCAAGGCCGTCTATGTGACTCACAAAACTCGTTTTGTGAAGAGCAATGGTAGCTATTGCAAAGCTTGCCAGCAAGTTGGTCATGTGGAGCAAAAGTGCATGAACAAGAGGACCAATGTTTCTTCCATCAAGCTTGATAATTCATATATGCTTGTGAAGAAAAACAATGGTGTTCGTGCTAGGTACATTGGTACACCATGGATGGGCTCAAAGAAGAAAGCCATTTGGGTACCAAAGGCCTTGGTGACAAACCTTGAAGGACCCAAGCAACATTGGGTACCTAAGAAGAATTGATCTTATTTTGTAGGTCAATTACCATGCCGGATGAGAGCATTGGATAATGGATAGTGGGTGCACTCAACACATGACCGGGGTTTCTCATATGTTCAAGTCTATTAGCATCAAGGGCATTGATGAGTATGAGTCAATCACATTTGGCAATGACAAGAAAGGCAATGTGCTGGGGCTAGGCAAGATTGCAATCACTCAAGAGAAAAGCTTGTCAAAGGTGTTGCTAGTTGATCATCTTGATTACAACCTATTGTCGGTTTCTCAACTTTGTGATCATGGCTACAAATGTATATTCACAAGCCAAGAAGTTGAAGTGGTTAGTGGTGATGGTGCAAACATGATCTTCAAGGGATTTAGATATGGTGATCTCTACCTTGTTGACTTCAACTCAAAAGAAGCCAAGTTGACAACATGTTTACTCTCAAAGGCTAGTAAAGGGTGGTTGTAGCATAGGAGGCTTGGTCATGTTGGAATGAAGCAATTGAACAAGTTAATGAAGCATGACTTGGTTAGAGGCTTGAATGATGTGAAGTTTGAGAAGGACAAACCTTGTGGAGCATGTCAAGCCGGCAAGCAACATGGCAATGCACATCCAACCAAGAGCACAATGAGTACAAGCAAGGCATTTGAGTTGCTATACATGGACTTGTTTGGGCCAACATCATACTCTAGCATTGGAGGCAACAAGTATGGTTTTGTCATAGTTGATGACTACACTAGATACACATGGGTGTTCTTCTTACATGACAAGAATGATGTATTTGAGATTTTCAAGACATTTGTTAAGAGGGTTCAAAATGAGTTTGAGACATCCATCAAGAAGATTAGAAGTGACAATGGGAGTGAGTTCAAGAATACAAGAATTGAAGAGTTGTGTGATGAGCTTGGAATTGGACATCAATTCCCACCAACCTACACTCCTCAATCCAATGGTGTAGTTGAGAGGAAGAATAGAATCTTGATTGAAATGGCAAGATCAATGCTTAGTGAGTACAATGTTAGCCATTCCTTTTGGGCCGAAGCAATAAACACGGCTTGCTATTGTAGCAACCGTCTCTATTGCCATGGGATGCTTGGCAAGACACCTTATGAGTTGCTCAATGGAAGGAAGCCCAACATTGGTTACTTTAGAGTCTTTAGATGCAAATGCTACATTCTCAAAAAGGCACAAGATTGGGCAAGTTTGACAAGAAGTGTGATGAAGGATTCTTAGTTGGATATTCAACCACAAGCAAAGCATATAGAGTTTGGAACTTGGGTAGTGGCAAGCTTGAAGAAGTTCATGATGTTGAATTTGATGAAACCCAAGGCTCTCAAAATAAAGTTGAAAATCATGATGATGTGAGTGGTTCTAACTTGAAGAATGCCATGAGAAACATGGATATTGGTGACATTCGGCCAAGACAAGTGGAAGATGATGATGACACTCCATTGCCTACCACTACCATTGAGATCAATGCAAATGAAGCAAGCACTAGTGGTACTCAAGATGAAGATCAAGAGCAACAAGCTAGTCCAACTCCTCATCCTAGTCATCAAGTGCAAGTGATGCAACCATCCAACATTACAAGAGACCATCTCATTGATTAAATTATCGGCGACATCAATAGTGGAGTGGTTACTAGAAGAAGATTGGCATCCTTTTATGCTCACCATGCCTATGTAGCACAAGAAGAACCGAAGAACATTGAAAATGCACTCAAGAAGGAAGATTGGATCAATGCCATGCATGAAGAGTTGAACAACTTCAAGAGAAATGATGTATGGAAATTGGTGGAAAGACCAAAGGACTATAATGTGATTGGAACCAAGTGGGTCTTCAAGAACAAACAAGATCAAGATGGAATTGTGGTTAGAAACAAGGCAAGACTAGTAGCTCAAGGGTACACTCAAGTAGAGGGTCTTGACTTTGGAGAGACCTATGCACCGGTTGCTAGACTTGAAGCAATTAGAATCTTGCTTGCTCATGCATGTGTTCATGACATCAAGCTCTATCAAATGGATGTGAAAAGTGCATTCTTGAATGGCTTCATCAATGAATTGGTGTATGTGGAACAACCCCAGGGCTTTGAAGATGAAAAGTATCCCAACCATGTTTACAAGTTGAAGAAGGCTTTGTATGGTTTGAAGCAAACACCTAGAGCATGGTATGAGAGGTTGAGAGATTTTCTCCTCTCTAAAGGGTTCAAGATGGGTGTTGACACCTGTTATAGCATAAAATTACTAGTCAACTAACATGAAATAAGGGCTTAAATTGAATATCAACATAAGTCTAGGGGTTTAACTAACATAATTCCACGAGCTTTGGTGATTTATATATTTTCAGGGACTTAATAGATAAATGCGGAGAATAATGGAGAAAGTTCTGGAATAAACATCTCATATGATGACAAGACTTGACCGTGAAGTAACTCAACCCGAAAAGTGGACTAAAACACTCTAGAAGGTACGAGAAGACACCGAGAACAAACGGGAGACCAAGAGGCCACATGGGCTCGGCGGCCGGCCTAAAGCGAATGCAGCGGCGCCCGCCACTGTTAAGCCCAATCCAGCTCAGCTTTCTAGGTCGGTTTACAACCGACTTTGAGGTTGTATCTACACCGTTGCCAAGGTCGGTTTGATCCAAGGGTTCACGTTCATCGCCAAGGCCTATATAAGAAGACCCCCTGCCCCTAGGGTTAAACCCTAATTCATTATCAATTCATTCTATCTCATTATCTCTCAGTTGTAGAGGGGTCCCTTGTAAGGATCAACTCTCTCTAAGAGATTAGTGAATTAGAATATAATTAGAAGTAGATTAGAGCTACAATTAGAAGAGTTAGTATGAGAGGATTAGAACTCATTAGTTCTAATCTTTAGAACAAGAGAGATAGAGAGAGGGAAGGAATTGGAGGAAGTGCCGGCCTGTCGGTGCTATCTCCATACTTGTACCTCGGTGGAAGTTAATCTACACTTGGAATTACTCTGGTAATCTACTTCTTCTTTTAGTAAGTTATATTGTTTATATTAATTCTTATTGGTCTACGAGTCTCTCTTTTAAGTGCTTTAATCTGGTACCTAGGTTAGAGTAATATTCGCAAAGGCAAACGTGGTGTTTGGACTCGGGTATCTCGTACATACACCCTACCTTCCGGAGCGTGGTAGTTCGTGGTAGTGACAAAGTACCATTGATTCCTTTGGATTCCACTTCCGTTGGATAGGACTAAGTAGGAACAAAGTTCTTTGGGGAATAGTGAGTTTCGTCCTTACTTTCCTTTGAGTACATCCCCATAAGAATAGTATCAACATCACTTACCAAATTAAGATTTAGCTATCTTATTAATCCTCTCTATACCCTCAACCTTTTTAGTCTTGTGCTACTCAGGGTTAAGATTAGATCGTAGTCTCCCTCACCCCTTCCCCGTGGATTCGATATTTAAACCCTCTCCCGGGTGAAGTGCTCACCAAGTATCCGTGCGCTTGCGGATTATACAAATTATAAATATTTACGTAGGCTTAACAAATACCAACAATGGGCAAGGTGGACACCACTCTCTTCACCAAGAAGATTGGCAAGGACTTGTTTGTGTTGCAAATATATGTTAATGACATTATCTTTGGATCAACCAATCAAGAGTTTTGTGAAGAGTTTGCAAAGATGATGGCCAATAAGTTTGAGATGTCAATGCTTGAGAGCTCATATTCTTTCTTGGTCTCCAAATCAAGCAATTGAAGAATGACACATTCATTAGTCAAGGCAAGTACAAATGGAAGCCTAGACCCCGATCCTAGTGGCAACATGGTTGAACAAAAGAAATATCGGTCCATGATTGGAAATTTGCTCTATGCAACCGCATCAAGACCAGGACATTGCATTTAGTGTGGGCATGTGTGCTAGATATCAATCCGATCCAAGAGAAAGTCACCTCAAAGCAACAAAGAGAATTGTGAGATACTTGAAGGGCACACAAGATGTTGGACTATGGTATCCAAAGGGATCCAAGTTTGATTTGATTGGATATTCGGATTCCGACTATGGAGGGTGCAAGATCAATAGAATGAGCACAAGTGGCACATGTCAATTCCTTGGAAGGTCACTAGTATCATGGTCTTCAAAGAAGTAAAATAGTGTTGCTCTCTCAACCGCCGAGCCGAATACATTAGTGCGGGAAGTTGTTGCACTCAATTGCTTTGGATGAGGTCAACATTGAAGGATTTTGGTTTCACTTTTGACAAAGTCCCATTATATTGTGACAATGAAAGTGCAAGGAAGATGACCCAAAATCTGGTTCAACATCCAAGAACAAAGCACATTGATATAAGGCACCACTTCATAAGAGATCATCAACAAAAGGGTGACATTTCTATCATGGGCATTGGCACCGAAGATCAACTAGTCGACATATTCACCAAGCCACTTGATGAGAAGAGGTTTTGCATGCTAAAGGGAGAATTGAACATTATTGACTTCTCCAATTTGAGTTGATGCACCCCACTTATATGACATGCCTCTCCCACGACAAACCCCAAGGTAAAAGTTGGTTGTCATGGCATTCATATGTTGCTAAGGACTTGTTAGTGCATCTAGACATCATGCATGCTTAATAGGCCCATTCATGAAAAACAAAATGATTTCAATGTATGTGTGGCACCACTATTGCTTTGATTGGTTCTATGAACTAGTGGTGGCATATGACATGTTTATGTGCTTGCAATCCTAGTGTCAACTCTAGAGAATGCACTATTGATGTGTATTCTAACATGGTGCAAGATAACCCTTATGTATATAAGGTGTGAAAAAGCTTGTCCTTGGTTCAAACTTGAATACATGGAAAGGCAAGTGATCTAGATGAGACCACATGTGATACTTTGATTGACTTGATTTCTCTCATTTATACCTTTTTGGTGATTGTTGACAAAGGGGAAGAAATAAGTCACAAAGATGTTGGAAAGGATCACACAAATAGGGGGAGCAAGCTTATAGACTATTTGTGCATTTGTATGTGCATGATCATAATGAAATGTTGCATTGGCAATCTAAATTCAATATACATGATTGCTTGGTGTATGCTAGTCTTTGAAAATTGTTTGGTGTATTGACCAACTAGCATGCATAGGATGTATCTAGACAAAGCTCACATTTTAGCCTATAATGTTGATCTCATGGGGTATGTTGAGTTTTGATGATTGTCAAGTTACATTGATGCTAAGGACTCCGATGGTTTCACGCTTCAAAGGTCCAATTTCTAGAACCTTAGCATCTCTTTTGGTATTAGTATCTCTCCCCAAGATTTCTATCCATACATATGTGCCAACTTGATCCAAACACATGGAAGCACATATGTAGGGGGAGCTACTACTACCAAAAACCGAACCTTGAAATGTTTGTCCAATCCTTGATTCATGATCAAAATGCTATGGACAAGCAATTCAAGTTCAATTGAATTTTATTTCATATCTTTGTGAGTTGGTTGTCATCAATTACCAAAAGGGGGAGATTGAAATCTCATGTTTGGTTTTGGAAATTGATGACACACTTGTGGACTAATCCTTTGCTCTAAGTGATGACTATGAGATAGGATTAGATGGATGACAAGGAGCATGATGATCATGAACATGGACGATGATGGTGGACATGATGGATCGTCAAGCTTGGTGATCGGCTTGAGAGAAACCCGGGAGATCAAGGCAAAGGTATCTTGATAGGGTTTTTCTTTCGGTGGTCAAGACACGATAGAGCGTGTGATCACATTATAGGATAGATAGCCGACTATCAAGAGGGGATGCCGTGACAATCCTTTGGTAAAGTGCTTCTAGGTCCAATTGACTTGCATATGCATTTAGGATTGAGAGCACTAACTTCGTTCTTGTCTAACCGATCGCGACGTGCTAACACAAGTGCTCATGGGACACATTCGAAGTGTTGGCAACTCAAGACAAGAAGCGAAACTTGGAAAGATGGAAAGACGACGACCTTAACGATGAAGAGGAATATTTTGTCTTCGCGCCGACGACGGGCGGCGGCGCTTAGCGCGCGCCAGCGCGGTGCAAATATTCAAATCGGGCGCCCGACAGCGCGGCGAAGAGCACCCGACACGGTCATTTTGGATCCGTGCGTCGGTGGCTGTGGAGATGTCGTCTTCGAGGAAGTTTGGCCAGCGCTGGCGCGTCCGTGGTGCGCCAGACGCGGTCCAAAGAGGGTGTCGAGGACCCCCCCGACGGACGTGGCGCTGGCGCGTCCGCCGGCGTCTGGCGCGATTGTCGTGGGCGGCGCTGGCGGGCGTCCGGCGAGTGCCGTCGCTTGATCCGGGGTGTCGAGAGACCCCCGCCGGACCGCGGCGCTGGCGCGTTCGCGGGCAGCGCGGCGGGCGCGCCGTGGTTTTCTTGGCGCTGGCGTGTCCGGCGCGGAGCACTGGCAGCGTCCGGCCGCAGCGTCTGCAGGGCGATTTTGAACCAACGGCTAGTTTTCGACTTGGGGTCTATATATACTAGTTTGGCGGTTCATTTGTCCCTCTCTTGCACATTTCAACAAGCCCTAACTCATTTGTGAGCTTGTGAGACTCCTCTCCACTCATCCCCTCACTCTAACTTCGAATCTTGAGTGAGATTGAGAGTGATAGAAGTGCGTTGCTTGATTGGTCTTGCATCTAGAGGCACTTCATCCTTGGAGAAGCCGCGGGATCTTGTTTCTCTTGGGAATTTGCCCGGTTCCCTAGCGGCTTGGAGCAAGAGGCGGTGTTGAGCTTAAGTGAAGCTTGTTTGAGGCCACACCGGTGGTGATTGTGAGGGGTCGTTCCTTACCCCGCGGGAGATTCGCGAAAGGAGCACTAGTGGATTGCTCGTGGCTTGTTGGACCCTCTCTTGTGATCGTTTGCTTGAGCTCCCATAGGGGATTTGGCACCGGCCATTAAGCTTAGCATACGTCAAGTGAGTGTATCGCCACAACGGGGACTTAGCGTGCCGGCAAGCACGTGAACCTCGGTGAAAAATTATCGTGTCACTTGTTCTTGCTCGTTGGAGATTTCTCGGTGATCACGGTGATTGGCTACAACCTCGACACTACACCGGTGGTATTGTATTCTAGCCTCTTCGCTTTACCTTCACTAGCTTACTTGTGTAGAATTACTAGTTTGCTTAGTTGGCTTGTGTAGCTTTGTTTCTAGTGGTTGTTTTAGTTAGAATTGCTTGTCCACCTATGAGTAAACTAGTGACTTAGCTCTTGTGCGGTTTAGAGACAATAGAATTGAATTGTGGCTTGCATAACTAGTTGAAGCATTGCTTATTTGCTATGCCATCTTGTTGTCTAACCCAGGGTGCTTAGTGTTGTTGCAAGAATTTTTTAATAGGCTATTCAACCCCCCGACCCCTCTAGCCATTAGGACCTTTCACCAGCATCTATCTGCCATTGTGGCATGGCCACGTCCGGATCTTGGGTGTTGACATGGCGGGTTTTGAATTTGTTGGTGTGCAAGAACAATAGATCAAGGACCCAAATAGTCACTTTGATAGTTTGAGGACCTAGATATGATTGCCTCAATAGTTTGAGGACCTGCCATGCACTTTACTCTAGAACCAACAAGCGGTGAGGCATCCTACATTACTTTACTTTTTTTTAGGAAATTTTATTTCAATACCTTCTCTCTTTTTTAAAAAAAAAACTATATAACTTTTGTATAAGACTTCTGTCATGATGCCTTGCAGACAATGTAAGATATTATGTTATGCTCAAAGATTTATGCATAAAACAATGATTAAATACATATTAAATTTAACATCCATAATAAAGAAAATAATGCATGCAATGTTTTGTGAAATAAACACATAATATTTATGGATAAAATTATGCACGAGATGGTGAAACAAAACTGTGCACACATGATTTCCGAGTAAAAACTACACATAAAAGTGCTTGTCGGAAAATATATGCATATGATTTTTGAACATACGATTCAATTAAACTAGATCAGATGAAGACAGAAATCTTTGTTTAAAAAAAAAAAGTAGAAAAAGAGTACAAGAAAAAAAATAGCCGGAGGCCCTGCAGACCACCTAGTACAGGAGTGAGACTGTGAGAGACTGAGGCGCAGGCTGAGACTGAATTTGGGCTGTTTTTTTCTCACTTCCAGAGCCCAATTTCACCCTGAAGGCCCATCAGAACCAGCCCAGCCCACTCCTCCCGCAGCCTTTCTCAGTCTCTCGCTCGTTCCAATCACACTGACACGACGGTCCCACCACATCGGACGGTCGAAACCAGCCGTGAACCCCATCCGCACCGTCCACCCTAGGGTAACCAAAAAATCCCCACGGCGCCACTATATAAGGCTCTCTCTTCACGATCCTCCAACCCTAGCCGCAGCGCGCTCATTTCCGCATCCCCCTCCCGCCCCGCCGCTGCCGCCTCGCCGCCGCCGCCGGAGAAGATGGGTCGCGTGATCCGCGCGCAGCGTAAGGGTGCGGGGTCCGTGTTCAAGTCCCACACCCACCACCGCAAGGGACCCGCCCGGTTCCGCTCCCTCGACTTCGGCGAGCGCAACGGGTATCTCAAGGGCGTCGTCACCGACGTCATCCACGACCCGGGCCGCGGCGCGCCGCTCGCCAAGGTCACCTTCCGCCACCCCTTCAGGTACAAGCACCAGAAGGAGCTCTTCGTCGCCGCCGAGGGCATGTACACGGGCCAGTTCGTCTACTGCGGACGCCGCGCCACGCTCTCCATCGGCAACGTCCTGCCGCTCCGCGGGATCCCCGAGGGAGCCGTCGTCTGCAACGTCGAGCACCACGTCGGTGACCGTGGTGTCTTCGCCAGGGCCTCCGGGGACTACGCCATCGTCATCAGCCACAACCCTGACAACGGCACCTCCAGGTCTGAACACCATCACCATCCCTCCTTTCTCTATTTCATCGATTCGTATGATGAGATCTGATGTTTTCGTGGAGTAAGTGAATTTGATATGCGATGGATCCATGGTAGCAGTCTTAAAAATGATTGAGCTCTGTTCTTATGGTCTGTACTTATGTGCGCTAGATTTAGTTTTCTGCAATAATAATGCAAAATGGTTCGATTTATACGGAAGTATGGATGATATCTGCCTGTGGCAGTTTGATTCGGTTTCACATTGTTAATAAAGACTTAGTTGACTTATGGTCATTTAGGGAGGTAAAATTTGGTTTTTCTGTAGGCATTTGTAGCTGATTGATTACAACGCGCTGCCAATAATAATCAAATAAACACCTTGGATTGGTTGGATCTGCAATAGCAGCATTTAACATGTGATTATTAATGTACGTTGTGTAATGAAATAAACACTTTTACACAACTCTGTTACATATCCTGATGATATTGTAAGCTGTTTCAGCCTTAATATTACATTTATGGTTGAATATAATTTCTGTTCCATTGTTTTTTATAATTATAAATACCTTGTAGGTATACTAATCTGACAGCCTACCTTGTTGATGTCCTAATATTTTTGTCTACTTGAATGTCTTTCATTTGTCAGTGTATTCAAGTGACCTTCTGATATTAGTCTGCACACTTAATTTCACAATAAAAGGTCCTAATTCTGCTCTGTTCTTACAGGATTAAGCTACCGTCTGGCGCCAAGAAGATTGTCCCCAGCAGCTGCCGTGCCATGATTGGGCAGGTCGCTGGTGGAGGCAGGACTGAGAAGCCAATGCTGAAGGCTGGTAATGCCTACCACAAGTACCGTGTGAAGAGGAACTGCTGGCCTAAGGTGCGTGGTGTGGCCATGAACCCCGTGGAGCATCCCCACGGAGGAGGTAACCACCAGCACATTGGTCATGCCTCCACTGTTCGTCGTGATGCTCCCCCTGGCCAGAAGGTTGGTCTCATTGCTGCCAGGAGGACTGGAAGGCTCAGGGGACAGGCTGCTGCCACCGCCGCCAAGGCTGATAAGGCCACCTAGAGTTATTATCATTTTGTTTATCTACTATGCTGTGCTTTAGATGGTTAAAGGACATGAGTTTCAGTATGGATGTGTTGTTGCCTGGTACTATGGTGAAACATTGTGTCAGTTTTTGTGGTCGATCTCTGGATTTTTGCATTATGCCTAAAGAAGTTTAATTGGATGTTTTGGTGCTCAATGATATTGGCCGGCTAGGCCCTTGTGCTGTAATGAGTTCATATGCCTCTTTGCTTTGTTCTAAATATTGTAGATTGTTGAACGGATGTGTCTCAGATCGTGTAATTTCAAGTTGCTGGGACGTTGACAAACATGGTTTTTGTCAAACAGATGCTACTAGTAACTTCGTGGGTGGTGAGGGGGCATTAAACCGTATGACGATGATACACCAAAAAAAGGGTTATTTGGATTGGTGAAGGGACTGATCAGTATGGTAATTGAATATGCTACAGAAGTTAGTTATTCGACTAAAGAGCATCATTCTTTGCTTATACAGCTACAGAATGAGCAGTTTGTATTTCAGTTTGTCAATCGCCCAACTCGGTGCTGAGGCTGAGGTGATGCAATTGTGATCTTTGAGCCGACAAATTTCATTAGTCTCATGATCTGATAGTTGAACTACTCAAGTAACAAAACTTTCGCATGGTGTCTCCTTTGCCATGCTCAAGTCTGCAGAACGTGCAGGCAGGTATTCCAGCCATATCAACAAAACTTGCAAATCTTGTGGCAACCTTGAAACAGATAGTAGGCATCTGTTTTTTTCTCTTATTTTGCTAGAAGTTTTCGGTTCTCTGTGGGCCGTCCTCTTCGAACTCACTCCTAGAATCACAGTGTGTTAACTAATTTTTACATCCACGCAAGATGATATTTGAAACCATTTTTGCTTCGTAGCATATCTGTATGTATTGGTGATCTGGTTAAAACACTAAATTGCTGTTGTATAAATGTATATATGCAATGCTTTTGGCTGTGATGCCTTCGCCATTTTATAAATGGGGTCAGCTTATAACTGACCGCAAAACTTACCAATTCAGTGGCACCAAAACACAGCAAATGCATGACACAATTTCTCAGAACCTTCAACGATTTAGAGCAGAAACATAGTGGGTTGCACCTAATTAACATCAATAAATTTGTAACAACCTTTGCAACACTTGAGCAGCAGAACACTTAAGCAGCAGGTCCAGGTTCTACCAGTCAAGACGACAGTTGCCTGTTTAACAGATCAGGCCATACACTTGAACGACAGCTGGTTAGACGCTAAGCTTCCTTTGTGCCTACCTGAAACACTTGTCAAACCAAAATTTCCCTTCCTGAGAGAACTGGACTTCTCAAACTAACACTAGGCTTTAGCAACTAACTACTTCCCCCACTAGTCACTAGACAGACATGCCGACCACTATGCCTATGTACAAGAGCAGGACAGCTACATTATCCACGACGAACCACTTCACGATGGCTTTCACCCATGTAGAAACTTGCATGATCACCACCAGCAACAGCCAGCATGATTAAACATAGAATAATTAAGATAAACATGACATCTAAAACATGTAGCTTTCACTGTGGAGGGGACATTAGGCTCAAGCTCAATGTACCTCCTGATAGCCATGACTCGACTGTGACCTTCCATGAGAAATATCCCTAGCCAGCGGGAAGCATTTGCCAGATTTGTTGTCACGATCAGAGAGAACTTGATACAACTCTGGAGGCCCTCCAATGTCAAGCACTCAAGTGAGATGATACTCTTGACTCTTGAGAACAGGTGAAGCTAGCATTACTGTCAGCAAATCACTGATTGGCAGTCCTTGGTGGCACAGTACAAGAACTGAAAGAAATGCTACTGGAGGATTTTAACACATCAAGAGTAGACATGTTCGTAGAAAATGTACTCGAGTAGCTCATAACCTTGCCAACTAGGGGCTTCCTCGCAGCTAGGACATGATTATGTAGCACATGATGTACCTGATCGTATTATGGGTTTGCGATTTAGCTGTATCACTGGTTTAATGGAATTTCACTGGTTCCTCTCCCACCCAAAAAAAAAAGACGAAAAAAAACTCTTCTCAGAAGCAGCAAGGAACCAGTTCAATGGTGCCAAACACAGCCAATGGATGATATATTTTCTTAGAAGGTTCAGTAATCTAGAGCAGAAACATAGTGGGTTGCACCTAATATTAATAAGTTCATAATAGCATCAACCATTGCAACACTTAAGCAGCAGGCCCAGGTTCTACCTGTCATCAGGACGACAGTTGCCTGTTTAACAGATCAGATCATACTGCACTTGAGCGACAGCGGGTTAGAGGCTAGCTTCCTTGTGCCTACCTAAAACACTTGCCAAACCAAAATCCCCCTTAGTAAAGGAGAGGCAAACTCAGGAATGCAAAGCCCCCTATGGAGAACTAAGTGGCCAATAGATTACTTAACCTGCGAAAAGTCTAGGAATCCTGAGAGAACTTGACTTCTCAAACTAACACTAGGATTTAGCAACTAACTATTTTCTCCCCACTAGTCACTAGACAAACATGGCCACCGCTATGCAGAAGAGCAGGACAACTACATTAGCCACCAAGAACCACTTCACAATGGCTTTTCGCCCAACACATGATCGATTCAGTCATCGTGGCCTTTTTGAACCTTGTCCCCAGCACCAAGCTTGCCCTTGAAACCTTGAATGTCAAAGCCTTCAATGTCTGTCTTCAGCAGGTCAATGGCTGACTTCAGCGCCACCATCTCATGTTTCAGATCCTCCATGGCAGCGACAGTCTTTGGGTTGCCCACAGGCTCTGGTATGAGGACGGGGTAGCCGCTCCCCTGCTCTGGAGTGGCTGCAGGGCCAAGCAAGCCTCTATCCCTTAGGATCGCTTCGTATTCCTCCTGGGTTTTGAAGAAGGAGCAGCCGCCATGCGCCTGAAACAAATGGTAACACCGATCACGAAAAAAAATATTATCATCAGTTGTGTTTGGAAGTATTTTTTTTCTGAGCAAGTTATACTGCCGAACTCCCATGCTGCACTCCACACTGCTGAAGTCGAGGATAAAATCCCCTTGATTGATCCCAATCGGAGGAGATTGAGAGGATTTAGAGTTGTAGGGGATAAAATCCACCTCAATCCCCTCCAATCCCTTTGGAAGTTTGGATTGAGGATCAACTGAACAAGCCCTCAATCCCTTCCAAATCCCCTTGATTTAGGATCAACTGAACAAACCCGAGTGGTATTAAAATATTCAAACATCAACTCACCTCTTCTTTTTGTATTGTGAGAGACAGGACGAACCCTACATGCAGAGGTTTTTCATATGCACACGCCGGCCCTTGATGTTGATGGCAGGGGCAGCTTACACGTTTAGTACAAGCCAAAACTGAGCTACAAGATCTTAACATTTCTTCTCAAACATTATTATTTAATCTGCAAGCCATTATGATTTTACTTATGCAGACAAAAAAAAAACTCAGACACTTTGCAATGCTGCACTGTACCAAGAATCGAAAACCTAACTAATAAAACGGCAGATCGGAAGCACATATATATATATATATATATACCGTAGATTGAAACGCCCCCCATAGAGGTAGAGGCCACAACCAAATGCATGAAGACACAAAAACGAGCGAGCAAGATTTGTGCTTACCCCGGTCTCGTCCCGGCGGCAGTTGGAAGGATTTCCGCCTGTGATACTTCCTCCGAGTCCCGGAATGTACTCCTCCACGAAACCGCCGCAGTCAGGGCAGCGGATCAGAGGCAATCCCGACCAAATGCCCAGCGGCGGCGGATCTGGTGTCGGCGTCGCCATCCCGCCGCGGATGCTGGATGGAGACCGCGAGGTCGGGGAAGCAGACCAGTGAGCCATTGTTGGCGGCGTGCAGGGCACGAGTGGTGACTGGTGACTGGTGACTTGTGGGCGTGGTGGACTGTGGAGTGGAGTGGAGCCGTTGATGATTTCTTGCAGCTGTTATTGGTTGGGAAGTACTGTACTGTGCAGTCCGATATTAATGCCATACCAGTCGTTTGTGAATTGGACCTGTTTTTGTCATTTCAGCCACTATATCTACCAAACACGCCCGGCTATCGTATGTTTTCTCCAAGTTTATGTTCTGAAAACAACCGTTAATGTAAAAAAAAAACCCTCCTCCGTCCATAATAAAAGGCCTTCTAGGATTCTTGGTATAAGATTCCACATTTTTTAATACGAGGTTCTTTTTTTTTTTTGGTTTGAGAGAGACTCAGTTTTCTTTAATAGGAGCTTCCGATGCAACATAACGTAAACGTACGCGTTCCACAAAATATTCAAAAAAATTGTCACTGCTCTTTGGTACTTATGGAAGTCGAGAAATGATCCGAGTTTCAACGACAAGGAATGGACGGTGGCCACGGTTCACTTTTTTGAAACTAAGAGCAACTCCATCCCAAGCCCCGAAATCAACCCCCTATTTCTTCACTTTGGAGCCCTCCTAAAATATTTGGGGGCCGAAAACGAAGCCCAACTCCAACCGTGAATGGAAAAAGACCTAAACAAAACTCCCATCGCTCGTATCCACCCCCGGCGCGACGCCCCGCCGCGCCGGCGTTAGTTTCGCCGCCGCCGTCCCGGTCGGCCGGCCCCCGCCCGCCCGCCCGCCACCGTAGGCTGCTCCACCTCCTCCTCCCAGCGCCCGCCCCGCCATTTGCCACCTCCTCCCCCCCCGCGCCTCCACCACCTCCGCCCCGGTGCCGCCTCCACCACCTCCGCCCCGGCGCCACCTGCGCCTCCTCCTCCGGCGTCGCATCGCTCGATGCAAGCTTGAGACGCTCCGGCTCCAGCGCGCCCCGTAGGCCTTCAACGCCACTCGCCGCCCGATCCAGTCACCACGGGGGAGCGTCGGCAACAGCGACTAGCGCAGGTTCGATCCCATCCGACTGCCAAGATGCAACTTGTACTCCGAAATTTTGAAATCAAAATTATGTGCCTATTGCCATGCAATGGATGTCGTACAATGGATTTGTATTGCGAAACAATGTTGAATGCAACTCTGAATGCATTCATTCAGAGTGACAGCCTGAATGCAGTTAACATTCAGTTAACTCGAATGTGTGCTCTGCAACAAACCTGAATGCAACTCTGAACCATATATCTGCAGTCAGTTGCAACCTGAATATATATAGAGCTATTTTAAACAGCCACACATTATTAGAGCTAGTGTGCAGAAAGCTGTGACAGTTGTAAGAATCCATTTCAGAGAAGTACACACTGGAATGCACCAAAGTACCAGGCATGCATAATTGTAGTTCTGTGGCAAGCACCGAGCTAGTGTGCAGAAAGCCTTCTTGACTGAATGTTAATAGATTTGTTAATAGCTTGACTGTAATTGTATGGTTTTGTCCTATCAGTGATTGCTTAACTGATTTCAACTACCATCAGGATCATTGAGGATGAGCGAGATGAGCAAGATGATTTCAACTACCATCAGGAAGGGCGGCGGGTGCTGGAACCAAGGGACTATCAAAGGCGTGATCCACTTGTGCTAGAGGAATTCTTGAAAATACATGACGAAATCGAAGACAAATCTTCACATGAGAGACTACGGGATGATCTTGTAGAGCATTTGTGGGGAATTTACTGATTCGAGATAGTTTTAGGCATTTGTGTAACAGTCCCTCTACTAGTGTTTGTCTTTTTTCTTATAAATTATGCAAAACTGGAATGATGTCTCAATATGTCTTCCTTTATGTTTGAATAGCTGTCGGACATGAAACTGATGCTATTTTTGGCCTCAAAGTTCAGTTCTTTCTCAATATGTCTTCCTTTATGCGGTCCAGGTTCCTTTATGTTTGAATCTGATGCTATTTTTTAACCTCAAAGTTCAGTTCAGAAACATGGGCGACTGAATGCATATGGATTGTGGTATATAAATAGATTTTTCTCGGCCTCAATACATGAATGACAGCTTGCTGTGATTTTTCTCACTATCAGCTTGACTAAATGTTTGTTCCCACACTGAATTCTAGTCGAGAAAATGCAGTACATGGCTAGTTTATTCCTTTGAAAAGGAGCATGTCGATTAAGACAGTTATGCATGTATCATGACTGAATGCAGTCATATCTTATTCTGTACATGACTGAATGCAGTCATATCTTATTCAGTAGATGACTAAATTTTAGAATAACACGACATAAGGCACTGAAGCATCGTTCAGGAACTGAATGTGTTGGGACAGAAATCCATTTGAAAGCAGTCATATAGACTTGAGCAGAAATGGTGTAAACCCTTAAAATGCAAGGTCAAATAGATACATGCAGGATAGATGCACACCATAGCTGTTCACATTCAGGAACATTCAGTCAACAGGATACATTGTGCTCAACAGAATACATATGGTTCAGCCACCAGAAATGCTTACACATTATTTTGCAAAATAATTTAGAGGTGCCAAACATAACAAAGACAAACATAATTCAGATCATCAACATAATCTACACTCCGCTCTCACCACTAGTCGATTCTCCTACACTAGCATTTATTGACTTCACAATTTTTGCTCTTTTAAGCCATCACGTATGCCCTTTTGTGCCAAACATATCTGTGAAGTATTGTGAGCTTGAAGACCTTGGTTGCTGCAAACAAATCAAAATCAGCCATTAATATATAGACAAAGTTGGCTGTACACATTAATACATAGACAACAGAAACATTCAGTCAATTCAGCTTGTTTCAAGTATATATATTGTAATAACAGAAACATAGGTATTCATTGTGCTCAATTCAGTTTCAGCAGGAGCTATACCTCACTGCATCAGAATATTCAGAGAAACTAGGAAAACTAGGACAAAACATTACCAGACGGCAGGGTCAGCTAGCTCATCGATCTAGCAAAACTTAAAACGCTAGAACCTAAACTAAGCTACCCAATGGAGACCGACTACCTACTAAGCATCGAGCATGCCATTCAACATTAGTAGTACATACAGATAGTTTGGAATCATCACTGCTAATGATCCAGGATGTGCATGGAAGCAAGGAACAGGACGTGTCCTATAGGCTCTGGTATTCAACTAACAGAGCATGCCATTCACATTATTCAGCTAACACAACATGTCATTCGAAATCATACACATTTTTTCAGAACAGAAGGATCAACAACACATGTCATTCAGAATCATTCAGTTAACAGCACAAGTCCCTGCAACCTTTACCTTCCCAGATTGTAAAGAGAAGCTAGTTAACAACACTGAACAGGCTCATGTTATTGTGAAACGAAATTCATATGGCTACATGATGCTGAAGCTAGTTTTCTTGACAACTGCACCTCAGCAGCTTGCTTCAGTTTTATTCAAGACACGCCATGCATTGCATTAAATTCGGTCAAGGACAGAAGACGATGCAGCAGACCGGCGGATGCAGCAGACCGGCAGACCCGGCGATCTGAACTGAACTGATGAGTGCAAGAGCATGTACTCACCTAGGCTTTGGGGACCGGCGGGGAGGAGATCGGCGGCGGCGGTGACCGGCGGAGAGGAGGCGCCCGGGCGGTGGCCGGATCGGCGTGATGGCGGCGGCCCGGCGTGATGGCGAGGGCTGAGCGGGGGAGGCGGGCGGTGGGGTGGAGATGGCCCGGCGGTGGAGAAGACGCCGGCGGCGTGGCGGCGCTCGGCACGGACACGAGTCCCCAAGCGGATCTTGGCCGTGTGACAAACAAAAAAAAAAAGGTGGGACCACGGGAATAGGGGGATCCCGGATCACGGGGGTTCAAGCTAAAATTTGGGGTTTTATAAAATTTGAGGTGCCATTTAGGGATGTACCATTGGAGTTGATTTTTTTTTGTCCAAGCCCGCAGAATTTGGGGTAGGGGCTCAGTAGGGGGTGGGTTGGAGTTGCTCTAATGCGGATATTGTTGCCACTAATAATCCTTTACATTCTGCAGAGGAAACTCCATCCAGGTATAGTTGTACATTTGGCGGCCGCCCGTGGCGGTCCAGGCACGCGTCCGGCCGGGATGGCGGGCCACGGGCGGCACGGCCCGATGGCCGGACGGGCCATGGGCCGCAGGCTCGGCCCGTGGCACGGACTGGTCCGCCCCGTGTGAAAGGCAGCCCGGTGGTCGCCCGGCCATGCTGCCATGTTTTTTTAGCAAAATCAAGTGGCCTGCTCACAGCCTCACACCACTTTGGCCCATCAACATGCTAACTCCTGGCCCATAGGCCTGCTCGCTCCCACACGCTGCCTTGCCAAGCTAAGCTAACAGAAAGGGTTTAAGTTGTTGTACAGGTTCATTCGTCTTCGTAGGCTCGTAGCTCGCCGCCGCCACGTACGATTCATTCGACTTCGTAGCTCGCCGCCGCCGCCGCCGGTGGGTGGACCAGATCTTAGCGCTCTCGGCCGCGCGCGGCGCAGCGGCACAGCACCGCCGCGTCCCCGCGCAGGTAGGACCACGCGGCACTGCACGGACGCCCGCATCGCGCGTCGCTGGCCAAGGCCGATGCAGCCCAGCCAGCGTCGCCGTCCTGCGTCTGCCTGCTTGCCTGCGGCATCGACGGCGGCGGCGGCAAGCGTGGCGGTGGCGCAGGGCGCGCGCGGCGGCAGCGGCCATCGGGCCGTCCTCATCGTGCCGCCCGGTGGCACGCCGTGCTCTCGGGCCGGCCCGACGACCTGTGGGCCGTGCCGTGGGCCGCACCCTCGGCCCGTAGCACGGTGGTGGCCCGGTCCGGTCGGCCCGTGGCCCGACGTGGCCCGCCCCGTGCCGTGCTGGCCCGGCCCGATCGGGCCGCGGGCCGGGCCGGCACGGCCTGTTGTACATCTATACATCTAGGCGTCCCAGGGACTTCAATTTTTGTCCTCTTTCCACGATGGTTTGCGGATGCTGCTACTGACCTGGTCCTGGACAATGGAACGGCAGGAATTGGAGTCTTCATTACTGAACCTTCCCTCAGGCTCAAGCCCACTGCATCGGTACTCATGGCTGAAGCATGTGCATTAGCTCTATCGTATCGTCAGCTAGATTTTCTTGGTCTTCAGAAGCTCGTTTTCTGTCCAGACAACAATACGTTGGTCAGAACCTTGGTCCACAAAACCCTTCACTTCTGATTTCAGATTTGAAGTCCAAGGATGTTCGCATCAAGTGCTAAAGGTTAATAGGCTGAATAATGTTATTGCTCATGGCTTAGCGGTTTCAGACTTTCAGCTACATCTTCTGGTCCTCCTAGAATCACAGCACAGTAACTTTTTTTTTTTTTTTTTTTTGAGAAGAGTAACTATTTTTTACACCCACGCAAGATGATATTTGAAGCCATTTTTACTTCGTAGCAGCATTCGTATGTACCGGTGATCAGGTTAAATCATTAAATTGCTACTGTGTATATGTATATATATCAGCAAAGCTTCTGGCTGTGTGATGTCTTACCTTTTTATAGATAGATGGGGTCAGCTTATGACCAACCACAAAATGTCCTTGTGATGTAGGATGGATTGAACAGTTTTAAACTCTTCTCAGAAGCAGCAACAAATCGATTCAGTGGCACCAAACACAGCAAATGGATGATACAATTTCTCAGAACCTTCGACAATTTAGAGCAGAAACAAAGTGGGTTGCCCCTAATAATATTAATAAGTTCATAACAGCATCAACCATTGCAACACTTATAAAGCAGGTCCAGGTCCTAGACCTGTCATCAGGATGCCTGTTTAACAGATCATACCATACTAAACTTGACTGACGGTGGGTTAGCGCCTAGCTTTCCTGTGCCTACCTGAAACGCTTGTCAAACCAAAATTTCCCCTTACCCCCACAGTAAAGGGCAGGCAAGCTCAGGAATGCAAAGCCTCCCACAGAGAAGTAATAAGTGGCTACTAGATTACTTACCCTGGGAAAAGAACACGATCCCGAGGGGACTGGACTCTTCCCAAACTAACACTAGGCACGAGTCACTTGGCAGACATGGCGGCCACCGTGCCGAAGAGCAGGCCAAGTAAGAACCCCTTCACAGCCCAACAAATGGCGAATCAGTCTTCATGACCTTCCACCAAACCTTGTCCCTAGTACCAAGCTTGCCCTTTAAGCCCTTCAAATCTTCTTCAATGTCCGCCGTCAGCTCGGCGATGGCCAATTCAGTGCCACCATCTCATGCTTCAAATCCTCCACAGCAGCGAACATCCCTGGGTGTCCCACGGCGCTGGTGCGAGGAAAGCCACTTGGCGCTGGCGTGAGGTAGCAGCCCCTCCCCTGTCCCTGCTCTGGGTGGCTGCAGGGCCAAGCAAGCCTCTGTCCCTTAGGATCGCTTCGTATTCCTCCTGGGTTTTAAAGAAGGAGCAGCCGCCACCGCCGCCGCCACCACGACGCAACTGAAACAAATGGCAACATATCATCAGCAGCAGTGTTAACAAGTTTGTTTGTTTTTTGTTTAATTTTTGGAGCAATTTGACTGCCGAACTCCCATGCTGCACACTGCTGAATAGGGGATAAAATCCATAATGCCCTCCAATCTTTTTTGGTTTGGGGATCAACCGAGAATGCCCTCAGTCCCCTCCAGTCCCCATGGATTGAGGATTGAGGATTAACCGAACAAGCCTCAGTCCTCTTAGATTAACGATTAACTGAACAAACCCTAGTGCCCTCAGTCCTGCACTCAAATATTCACAAACCTGAATATTTTCACTTCTTTGTGCAGTGCGAGAGATAACAACAAGCAACCCCACATGTTTTTCATATGCACCTGCCGATTTAACTGAAGATATGATAGCCTTGATGGCAGTGGCAGCAGCTTACAAGTTTACACACCAAAACTCAACTACAAGATCTTAACATTTCTTTTCAACATAGTCTGGGACATTCCAATCCGCAACCGCAAGCCATTATTTACTTTTATTTCCTGGCAAAATAAAAATCTGAGCCACTCACTCAGTCTTCAAGATTACACGCACTGTAGCAAGAATCGAAAACCTAACTAACTAAAGCGGTCAGATCGAAAGCACGCATACGGTGATACAGTACAGTCCAGTCGCCCCCTATTGAGGCCGCCACAACCAGATCATGCGGACACAAAAACGAAACGAGGGAGCAAGATTTCGTTACCGCAGCGTCTTCCCGAAGGATTCCGGCGGTGACTCCTCCGATTTGTGGAATGTACTCCTCCACGACGTCGTTCATGCCGCACTCAGGGCAGCGGATCAGAGGCAGGCCTGAATAAATGCCCAGGGGCGGCCGATCTGGTGTCGGCGTCCCGCCCGCCGCCGGCACCATCCCGCCGCTGAGGCTGCCCGCGAAAGCTGCAGAACGCGAGGTGGGGGAAGCAGACCAGTGAGCCATTGGCTTCCAGGGTACGAGTGGTGGTGACTTGTGGCATTGGAGCCGTTGAGTTATAAAATGACCAGAGGGCCCGTTCCGTAATTTCACCATGCCGTTGTTTGTTGGAAAGTACAGTCCAGTAGTCGACCGACCAGCTGCCATATTCAGAAAAAAAAAATACCGTTTACGAATTGGATCATATTTTTCAAATATCATTTCGGCTATTGTATCAACTGTATGCTCGAAGTTGAAATATTCAACAAACAACAGATGATATGAAAATATATCTTAGGGTTTTTCTAGTGGTGAAAACAAACCCGAGTCGTGCGTGTCATCAGCATGAGTCGATCCAACGACTCGTAGCACATCGAATCATGGATGACAGACAAGTTGCATCGGTTCATCAACCGGCATTGGCAATAAAAGATATTTTTCCCGCCCGTTAGAGCCTGTTGAGGCTATCCGTACTCGTCATACTTTAAATTCCTCCTTTAAAAAGAATATTTTATCCAAGTCATCGAAATTCCATCATTTATATCCAGTTTTCCTGCACCCATCAATACTCGAGTTCACTTACTCTATACCCGCTACCACTTGTGGGGCCACTTGTCATCCGCTACATCTCTCTTCTCTTTTCTCCTCTTTCTTTCTTCCCCCAGGCCTCTCCTCTCTCGGCACGCTCGCCGGCAGCCGCCACGGTCATCCCGCGGTCGTCGGAGGCGGCCTCCTCAACGACCTTCCCACGACGCTCCGTCAGAGGCGACCTCGCTCGACCTCCCTGCGACGCGTGGAGGTGGTCCTGCCGCCACTATCCGGCATGGGCCATGTAGCTACCCAGGCCTTTTTTTTGTTGTCGTCGTTGTTGTGAAAATGTAGCTAACCCAGGCCTCTAGCTCATCCAACACAACTTGTTCTCAAATGAAGCTTGCCTTAGTGAACGAGGGTTTTCTATTATTTTTCAAAGATTCAACCAAAATAAATAAGGCAAAAACTATCTTTAAAACCGTCATTATCGGGCCAGGGAGGTAAGATGATCGGTCTGAAAGTTGAGGAAGGTGGTTTGTCCGATTTTAGAGACAAAGGAGAGACGGTAACTTTTACGAAAGCTGAGGGAGTTAATATACATTTTTTCCTTTAGTGAACTATCATCATAATTTCATAACGAACGGTCCGAGTTACGCAAGTTGGATTGGACGCATGCATGAAAATCTGTTTCGCTGCTTTTGCACTTAACATTGACACTCCGAGCCAATGGAAGCTATGTAGGACAGGCCATAATAAAACGAAATGATTTTTTTTTGACACGTCGTTTGGAGTGGTAAGGCTTCGGTTCCTTTTTTTTTTTTTTAAGAGAGAGGAGGTAAAATAAATATAATACATACACTAGCCCACACGCCATGCTCTCGTAATCAATTTTTCTCCTTCGTTATTCGGCCTTTCTTAGGCGAACCGAAACCTCAGCCCAGCACGTAAATGGGCCATAATATTGACCTGTCGAGCTGCGATCGATGCTCCTCGCCGGAGGCCGACCGGAGGAGATGGATACGGACAGACCGACTCACCGGCGCCGCCGCCGCCGCGCCGGAGACGATAACCCAACGCCCAACCAACTTTATACTACCCCACCTGCCTAATTTCACGACTAGTAGCTGGAAGCCGATGATGCAACGTACGCGTTTGCTGACTTGCGCACACCGGCGCCGCGGCTTCTTGATCGTTTTGTCGCTTCCACACTCCGATCGATCTGGTTGGTCGTGTGGGCACGCCGTGCGTGGAGTGGAATCGATCAGTTTGGGTTGGCCCCGGCAAGCCGTGAACTGAATGCTCGCAACAGCAACAACCCTATCACATTCACATCACATGCTTAAATCTTGACTTCGCACTGGAGTACATTAACGACGTACCAGCGTGGTGTCTCTGTCTCATCTTAGCTACACCTAGCTTTTGCTCCATATTAGTCCTGTTGCTGGACCTACTACGGTACCATGATCAGCTGATATAGCATTACATACATACATCACACATTGTTATGTGAATTAATGGAGAAGGGGAAGGGGTGAAAAAAAAAAAAAGGACACTAAGGCCCCTCCCACAATGTGGAGTGGTGCCAGAAGAAAAGCAAATGACACCACACAAAACGTGGTTGATGCCTGAAATACCACAGTGTGAGGAATAACTATGGGGATATAAAAACCGGTGTTGAGAGAGAAGAAAAGAAGAAATATTATTCTATTAACTTGGCACTAGTTGGAAACGACGCAAGTACTTGCGTCGCTCCTTTTTTTTTTTTTTTTTTTTTGGCAACATTAGCTGTAGTGTAGAGTCATACTTTATTATATTTTCATGGTAAAGTCATTTGAAGATACAAACGCCAATGCTATTTGCTATATATAAAAAAAAAATGGTAAAACGTAGTAAGCTAGTTTGGTTAGCACCAAATTAAACCTGTAATAATTAACTTTGCCTTTGGGAGGTAGTGGAAAATAAGCTCATGTGCCGAGCTAGCCACACACGTACCCCGCTCTGCTTTCTGCGCCCGGCCTGCGGTCGCCGGCCGGCCAGGTTCACGGGGATCACGCGGCGGCCGTCGCTCCATCTCCAGCCCTCCCAAGTCCAGCTAGTCAGCTACCACCGTCATCTGAAGCAGCAGCAGGTTCACACGTACGCGTCGATCTGCGCCGGCGGCCGGAGCATATCATGAGTTGATGACCGACCCGCCGCCCATGCGTATCGCACATTGACTTCTCTACAGGATCCTTCTTCAACGGGATGTGGAGTGTGGACCTAGAGTGTTGAGTCTATCGATCATGCATGCATGCCGGCCGTCTCGATCGATCCATCGTTCTTCAAAAGCAGTTTGGCCGATAGATAGGATGATGATTGCAACACGTATGGGAGAAGAGAAGACGACTAGTAGCAGTGTAGGGCGTCGTGTCAAAGCGAGAGGCACCGTCGCCATCGTCATCGTCGACGTACGGTCGCTGAACGAAAAAATATCTCCACCAAACCATCCCAAATTGTAAGTTTTCTCTTACTTTAGAATCTGTTCGGCTGATTTAATAAGTCGGCCCGATTAAGGATGATTTAATAATGCGTGTGAGAAAATAAACTAAAATAAGCCAAGAGAATAATGACAGTTGAATGGACGATGGAGTACTTGAGATCGAAAACCTATTCAACTCTAGATTTGAAAGGGGAGGAGTTACTAAATATATATATGGATTCAAATATCACTAGACACACTCATAAGGAAAAAGTCGGTTCATTGCCGGTTATTATAGCAAATTACTTATTTTATACTCACGTGAGTATATACTACAAGTATCTACTTCCCGTGTTCTTTCTTTCTGGTACGGAATACGGCATGTGAGCTGGTACGTCAAGTCGGTCGCGTGCAGCTGGCCGGCCCTGCAATTAGGGTAGCGTCACACCATTGATTGCATTGCCATGCCATGCCACCATTAATCCACTCACATGTCCACACCAACCGCGAGCCACACACCTGGCAGCCACTTTGCCTTTTTCTCCACCGCCATGTGGGACCCGCACGCGCCACGTCGGCACCCTGCCGCCCGTGACTCCCGTCCCGTACGTCACCCCGGCGAGAGCCTTCTACAAATACCAGCATCAGAGAACGCCACCCAGCCAGCCAGAAGATCCACCAGGGGTCACCGTACGTCGCCGAGCGAGCTCGATCAGTGCAGGCTGAGGCCACCATCCACGATGCCGCTGCAGAACGGCGGGTGGGTGGTCGCGGCGGAAGCGCAGCAGCCGGCGACGAAGCAGCCGGCCGGGGGCGCGGCGGCCCGGCGCGGCGCTCGCCGTGCTGCTGGTGCTGCTCCGTGTGGCCGCGCTGTGCGCCGCCGCGGCCTCGGCCGCGCTCGCCGCGTCCGCCACGCTCCGGCGCGCGCCGTTCCGGTTCCTGCTTGCGGCCGACGCCATCGTGGCCGTGTACTCGGCGGTCGAGGGCCGCCGCCGCCGCGTGGGAGGTGGCCAAAGGCGTCACCCTGCTCCCCGAAGCCATGCAGCTCTGGTTCGACTTCGCCCACGACCAGGTATAAACGTACCAATACTCAACCGCGCTCGTACGTCGTGGCGATCGGAGCTCAGGAATTAAGCTAGCTGGTGCAATTATGCATGCAGGGCTTTGGCTACATGGCGCTGGCGGCGGCGGCGACGGCGGCGCGGGACGTGGTGGGGTGCGGCGGAGGGCGGGAAGGGTGGACGAGCGGTACTGGGGCCGCGGCGGCGTGCGTGCGGGCCGACGTCGCGGTGGGGCTTGGCTTCGTGGGGTTCGCGTTCCTGGCGCTCGCCGCGCTCGTCACCGGCTTCCGTGTCGCCTGCTTCCTCGCCACCGGCTCCCCGGTTCCCGCCACCGCCACCACCGGCCTCCTACTGATGTATCGGCGGCGGCGGCGCTTCGATCGGCTGGTTGCTTCGGCATCATGGTAGTGTGCGTGCGTGTGTGTTTGTGTACGTTGTGTGTGAACGGTGAGTGGTAGAGAGTGAACTTTGGCAGCATCGATCATGAGTGAGAATGCAAGCAAAGTTCAGAGTAGCACTAGTGAATTTGACGGCGTACGAAATTAATGTAACATCAGGTCAGATCATGCATGATGACCAGCAGGATAAGCAGCGCATGCAGTTGTGACTGTATTATACGTAATTACGTAGGAGTACTTGCGTGTATGCAGTGCACGTACGATGGTACGTAGGTTGTGGCACCTGGTCAAAATCCATGAATGCAAGTATGGAACGGACACGTCGCCGAACCACTGCTGATGATCAGCATCAATATTCCACAATCATTGCTACTACTACGTATTTGCTTGCTTATGCGCGCCAAACTCTTGGCCCATACGCTCACTCCTTTCGCCCCTGACAATATGGTCCCACTGCATGTCGATTGTGTCTTCCACCACGTCTTGTGCAGCCGTTTATTTAACAAGAAACATTGATTAATTAAATTAATTAGCAGCAAGAAGCTGCTAGGACCTTACCGAGGCAAGGGATACAGAGTTCAATGCCAAAACAAGAGGGCACTGTTGACAATGAGACTCATAGGAGCAGCCTGGTACATAATTATCGATTGAATTACAGGCGATGAGAAATTAAGCAAGCCTTGCTAGAGCATTTGCAGTACAATTTATGTCCTATCAATTTTGTGACTTTGGCTCTCCTGTTGATGGTTGCATTATCGAAGACATGTGTGAAATGCTTCATTCTCGAGGATGAGAGTGGTCATCCGAGTTGAGAAAGTTTACCAGTTGACCACACCGCTCACTCATTGTTACATCAGATTATCTAACACGGTACACTGCTCACTGCTCACAACATGGAGCGTTGTAGCAAACGAGGAGAAGCTAAAATTTCATCTCACAACCACTTCGTTGTTTCCCGTCCACTTTGCGCCTCGAAATGTGTCAAATAGTGTCGCTATAGTATCATTTCAAATCTATGTTAAGTAAGTTGAAGCGGGAGCGGTGCCAAACAGACCCTCAATCACGTAAAACGAGAGCCAATCACTCAAACAAAAGCTCAAAAGAGTAACTCAAACAAAAAAAAAAAAAAAAAAACACCCTTTCTTTGCTGGCTCCTGGAAAGCGCACGAGCACAGCATCACGTGGCCAACAATTGGCAGCCAGCTGAATTAAGCAACCAACACAAGCCCGTGAACTCGAGCTCGAGGAACGCTGAGCACGTAGCCTACAATTAGTCAATTACCGGTCATATTTGCCACCTATTTTCACCTTTACCATCCTTCACGAGTGCTTTTCTAAACCATAGCGTAATAATATAATATTATTATAAGACTGAACTTGGGATATTTTACCGTCAAGTTAAATCTTGAGATATTCATTCATAGCATCCATCAACATCGACAGCAAAAAATGTTTCCGTCGATTATCAAATACCGATAGCGATTGCGCCCCAGCCCGGCCCTGGCCCTCTCGAGATTCGATCATCTTCGGGGCTCATCTCGAGCCTAAGCCCAAAAACATTGGACTGATAAAATGGTCAATCTGGGCTTTCAAAGCGGGCTTCAAGGTGACCCAACCTTTTTTGAGTGTGAGATAATAAATCTTGGCACAAGAAGCTTTCTATGTTTGGCCTCAAGGTGACCTAGCAGGGAACGTCCTGTTGCAATTACTTGTTTTTTTCTACGACAAATGTATAATGAACATAAAGATAAGTTCAATTAAAGAAGAAAGATCAATAGATGAATCTTGTGTAGTCAAACAATAATAATGTTTCAAATGCTTGTGTCGAAGAAGCGAAAGGCGTGATAACCACCAAATTAGTGTAACATATAGATGTGGGAGCCTAATGTTGCATTGTGACACATAGTACCCGAACCAATGAATACCCGAGTTTGCCAAGAGTGACTAGGGAGATGAGAATACTTGATCACCCGTTTTTCGTCAACCTATACAATAGTGAAACAGATCGTCCTATAGCATCCTATAGTATGTTTTATGCGAGAGTCCACGTTTATTTAGACACTTGGCTATCAAATAGCAGCTATGCAAGGTTAATGCAAGGTTAAAATAGTAGCTATGCAAGGCTGAACATAAAAAAATTAGGACTATATTTTGAAGGGGCTGAACATAAAAAAATAGGGCTATATTTTGAAGGGCCGGTTTGGTAGAGGTCCTCTTTCTAGTTCTCAAGCTTTGCTTTTGATTTTCCGATGGAAATGATTCTGGTGAAGGAGTAGAGTTATGATGGAGAAGACGAGAATCGATCCTGAAGTGATTTCAGTGGCGATTGAGCAGGGAATAATGAGAAGCGGTGGATACAGTTTTTTTTTTTAGCTCTAGTGTAAATGGAGAAGTGACTCTCATCAACTTTCCACCAGAATCAGATACATTTTAAGTATTTGAGAAAACTCGTCCTGAAAAAAATAAGAGTGGAGTTCAGTAAACTAGCCCAAAAAAACGCACATGTTGCAAACAAAACTTCACACGTGTAGCATATGGAGTGGATTGATTTATTTTGTACTCCAAAAAGTGCCTTCTGGTTGGTTATGTCAAACGAATTATACTTGTTGAAGTGATTTCCTAGACGAGGCAAGTACCTGGGAGTTGAGAAAAAAAACTAGCCTGCCTCGTTTCACTTCTTCCTTAAATCAGGAACATATATAAAAAGTCACTTTTATATATTCACATGATTACTGAAAATAAGCAATCGAGCTACAAAAAGTAGCTTATAAATAAGATAATCTTAAAAACTAGCTTGCCTCGTTTCACTTTTAAAATCTTTTTTTTTTTGCAAGAAAAATACTAACCTTCATGGTTTGACAAAATAGTACTTTTTTTTTTTTTACAAAAATTAACATGCAACACCCGACTGGTAACCAAGTAGCCTTTTATTAACGCATGCTTGCTCTAAAAGTAAACTCACTTTCCTCTACA